>JABUQX010022642.1:7500-12500 GCA_015478945.1 Trachelipus rathkii | reverse complement strand
ATTCAACTTGTAAATAATACAATATTTCCCATTATGAACAGATGATATGGATAGCCACCAGGTTAATTACGAGAAGCATTAAGGAAAGTTTCCCTCAAATATCTCGTTTGTCAGGGGCTCAAGTTTAAAGTTACTGGATTCTTCTGTATTCTGCTGTTATATAAGCATAAAAATCGATCGCTAGACTTAACATTTAATTCAATCTTGGTAAATTACTACTATTTCACTATTATGGATACATGATATGTATGGACTAGGCACAGTTTCATTTACTACGACAGTTACGGAAGTGTTTCCCTACAATCATCTTCCGGTTTGTCAGGGCTCCAGTTTAAAAGTGACTGGCATCTTTGATCTGTGTATATACATAAAAAAACGATTCGCTAGCTAACAATTTTAATGTCAACTTGTAATACTCATTTTCCCATATGATACAAATATTGGAATAGCACAGTTTCATTTTAGCGTAGACATTAAGCGAAAGTTTCGCCTTATCATCTTCCGTTGTCAGTTGGCTCACCTTAAAAAGTTACGTGGAATTCTTTGTATCTGTGTATCTAATAACATAAAAATCGAATCGCGTAGGCTTTAACATTTTAATTCACTTGCTTAAATACTACAATTTCCATATGATTACAAATATTTATGGATAGCACGTTTACATTTACTAGACATTAAGAAGGTTCCTAAATCATTCTTTCCGTCTGTTCAGGGCTAAGTTTAAAGTTACCTTGGCATCTTACTGTAATCTGTGTATATAACAATAAAAAAATCGATTCGCTAGCTTAATTATTTTTTAATTCCAACTTGGATACATACTACAATTTCCTATGACTACAGATTTATGGATAGCAACATTTTAATGTTACTAACATTAGAGAATATCCCTAAAAGTATCTTACGTTGTCAGGGGCTCAAGTTTAAAAGTCTACTGGCATCTTCTATCTGTGTAATAACATAAAAAATCGTATTCGCTAGCTTAACATTTTTATGTAACTTGTAAATACTACAATTCCCATTGATACAGATATATGGATAGCACAGTTTCATTTACTAGAGCATTAAGAGAAGATTCCCTAACATCATCTTCCGTTGGTCGGGCTCAGTTTAAAGTTACGTTTGCATCTTGGTATCTTGTATGATACGATAAAAAATTCGAGTCGCCTAGCTTAACATTTTTAAATTCACTTGTAAATACTACCATTTCCCCATATGATACCAGATATATGGATAGCACCAGTTCATTTTACTGAACATTACAGGAAGGCTTTCCCTAAATTCATCTTCGCGTTTGTCAGTGGCTCGAACTTTAAAAGTTACTGACTCTTTGATCTGTGTATAACATAAAAAAACCTCGCTAGCTTCATTTTTAATTCAACTGTAAATACTACGAATTTCTCGCCATATATACAGATATATGGATCAGCACAGTTTCATTTACTAGACATTAAGGAAGTTTCCCTAAATCATCTTCCGTTGGCAAGGGCTCAAGTTTAAAAGTTAACTTGGCATGACTTCTGTATCTGTGATATAACATAAAAATCGTCGCTAGCTTAAGTATTGGAATTCCACTTGTAAATTAACCTACAATTTTCCCATATGATACAGATAACTATGGAGGGGAGCAACATTTTATTTTACTAGACATTAGAGGAATGTTTCCTAAATCAATCTTCCGTTGTCAGGGGGCTCAGTTTAAAAGTTACTGGATCTTTGTATTCTGTGAAAACATACAAAAGTTCGATCGCTTGCTTAAATCATTTTTAATTCAACTTGTAAATACTACAATTTCCCATATGATACAGATATATGGATAGCACAGTTTCATTTTACTAGACATAAGGAAAGTTTCCCTTATCATTCTCGACTTGGCAGGGGCGCAAGTTTAAAAAGTTACTGGCAGTCTTTTGTATACTGTGTAATGAACATAAAAAACGATCGCTAGACTTAACATTTTTAATTCAACTTTGTAAATACGTACAATTTCCCATTATATGATACACGATATATGGATAGCGAAACATTGTATTTACAGACATTAGAGAACTGTTTCTCTAAATCAGTCTTCCTCTGGTCAGCGGGGCTCAGAGTTTAAAGTTTCACTTGCGTCTTTGATATCTGTGTATCTATAACATGATAAAATCGATCGCTAGCTTTAACATTTGTTCATCACTTGTAAATACTTACCAATTTTCCCCATATAGTACAGATATATGGATACTCACAGTTTCTTTACTGCATTAAGGAAAGTTTCCTAAATTTCAAGTCTTCCGTATGTCGGGCTCAATTTACAAGTTACTGCGCATCTTTGTATCTGTGTTATATACAAAAAATCGAATCGCTTAGCTAACATTTTTTATTCAACTTGTAATACTACCAATTCCATTTGATACAGATTATATGGATAGCAACATTTTATTTACTAGACATCAGAGAATGTTTCTCTAAATCATCTTCCGTTGTCAGGGGCTCAAGTTTAAAAGTTACTGGCGTCTTTGTATCTGTGTATATAACATGAAAAATCGATCGCTAGCTTTACATTTTTAATTCAACTTGTAAATACTACAATTTCTGTTATGATACAGATATATTATTAGCACCATTTTATTCACTAGACATTAAGGAATTTTCCCCTAAATAATCTTCCGTTGTCAGGGGCTCAAGTTTAAAAGTTACTGGCACCTTTGTATCTGTCTATATAATTCGGAAATATAAGCTCATTTTTACCAAACTTTAGATTTCTTTGTCATCTAAAACGTTGTTTTCTTTGGTTTCTGGTTTTGGCTTTTTATATTCTTTCATTTTTTAAATGACTTCAAACTTGAAATATGCCTAAATCTAAAACGTTGTTTTCTTTTGTTTCTGGTTGTGGCTATTTATATTCTTTCATTTTTTAAATGACTTCAAACTTGAAATATGCATAAATGGTCCATTACCTCCAAAAGTCACGAAGTACTTTTTCGAATTTTTGTGCTCAGTTTGTCCACATTCAAAACACACATTTTTGGGGATTTTAAAATGAAAAAGTGTGATAATATTTTTTCTTTTTTTTAATTGAAGAAGTACTTCGTAACTTTTATAGGTAATGGACCCCTCTATACATATTTCAAGTTTGAAGTCATTTCGAAAAAATTATTAGAGTTGATACGAAAAGTGTCAAAAACATTGGTTTTGAAAAATTATATATTCTTAAATAATGACTACAGTTAAAGGGAAAACAACGTTTTAGAGGGCAAATAAAACATCTTTTTTGGTGTTTGTAGGGTTAAAATCAGCTGATTATTTCGAATTTTGTGTCCATTTTTAGAGTTCCTAAAAATTGTGCGTAGTACGACCACAATATTTGATCTTCACCATGAATAGTCTTCTATTTACCTTGGTTCAAAGTTTAAAAGTTACGGACATCTTAGTATCTGTGTATGTATTTTAAAAAATCATTCGTAGCTTTACAATTTTTTTTCAAGTTGTAATTTCTAACAGCAAAGAAAATAAAACTTTTTCCCAGGCATTAGTTAAAACTTTCTAATATGCTCATGCGAAATATCAGATTAGTTTACACCAAATAATTACCTTTACCTAGTACTGTACATCAAGTAACTATATGTCATGATATTGATTTTGATTACCTTTGTAATCATTACAAAATTGTTACATAATGTATTTTATGTAATGTATAAGATTGAAGAAGAAGGTGTGATAAATAATTGATATAAACTACTATTTATTTAATTTTATTTTTTAATTTTCCAATATTCAATTTTTAAACATATCAATTATAATAATATATATATATATATATATATATATATATATATATATATATATATATATATATATATATATATATATATATATATATATATATATATATATATATATAACGTAAACGTATCCGTGTATTATATATATATTATATTATAGATTATATATTATATATATTATATATATATATATATTAATTATATATATATATATACAATACTATATATATATATTATATATATAATTATAATATATTATATATATATATATTATAATATATATATCTACTATATATATATATTATATACTACATAAATTATATAAAATATATAAACGGTATATATATATATATAATATATTTATATATATATATATAACGTTAAACGTATATAATTTATATTATTATATATATATATATATATATATTAAATATAGATTATTTATATTATAATTATATATATATAGTATACTATATATATATTATATATATAATATATATAATATATATATATATAATATATTTAAATATATTTATTAATAATATTATATATTATTTATATATTCATATAATATATATATATAGTATAATTATATATATACTATATAATATAGTTATAAACGTCATGACATAAAATAGCACGATTGTGGTCCGTTAAATTACACTCTTGCGAATATTAATGATAAAATTTCAAATAAAAATATATTATATAACATCAATAATAATTATAATTAGATATACAAGTTAAAAAATAAATTCTATAGATAAATTAATGATTACAATATTATGCAGTAAAGAGTTCTTAATTTAAACAAAATCTTACTTCAGTATTAAAAGACTGTTAAAATTTAGATTTTTCATTTAAGGTCGGTTTGAGATGCCAAATATACAAGGATTCTAACAACTGAAGATCGGGTTCCTCAATTTGGGACAATATTCCAAAATTGGTATCCTGTATATGGGGCCGTTCCTGAAGAGATGAGCAATTTATAGCTGATAGGAGAGGAACTGATGTAAATGGTCTAGTTATTCTCAAATGAAATAACCTATTTAAATTATCATCTCTAGTCAATTACAGTGTGGTAAATGAGTACTTTATACGTTAATTGCTAATTTCCTATGTATATATGGTGTGACATCGCATAGTTACTTTAATATCAGTCACTATATAATGATATACATTATACTGTTATTAGATGAGCATAAAATGGGTATATCATGGGTAGGTTTTATGCTGTTT
>JABUQX010022642.1:0-2500 GCA_015478945.1 Trachelipus rathkii | reverse complement strand
ATTGGAATCTTTTTTTTTTTGGTCACCGCGAGCAAGCTACTCGGTTATGTCTATTTAAATGCATTCTAAAGCTGGGTTCACCGTCGGACTGATTGTCAATTATTGTTAGGGTTTAAGCTAGCTTCAAGATTCTCTATTGGAACTTTTATATTATTTATTTATTATTTATTTTTACAGTTGACGTCAACGCCGGCTCACCTGGTCAGAACCACTATTCAAGAAAGCGGATGTGAACGCCTCAAATTCATCTAACGCAATTTAAATTGAGACTTCAATTGCAGTAGGAACAAAAGAAGGATGAAAGAGAATTCCACACGAACAGACGGCTCGCTCGGGAGGAAAGAAAGGGAAAGCACCGCACGAACTAGCGGACGTTCGGAGAGGAGGGGGGGGGGGGTTATGCGGGTGGAAAGATGTCCCCATCGCTAGCTCTCGCAGCTACAGGTACTACTAGAAAAAGCAAAGACTAAAGCACCAGACATCGCGTCGTCGCAAAGATAGAAAAGATTCAAGTGAACATAGAAAGTAAACAGGACCAGTTTTAAGAACATTTTGGCCTTGACTAGACGTGCCTATCCAAAGGTTCGGGTGGTGACAATCAGAGCCCGCCGCAGATAATGCACGAGCAGTACTCCATTAAAAGGCGTGGATAATAGACCTTGTTGATGCGTGCGGCGAAATAACTGAAAAAGAGGAAAAAAGTACTCACAGATCTAAACAGATACTCCCAGTTTCTTTGAGTGCCGCGCTTACAAACCTTGTAGATGCTGAGGCTCCAAGATTTTTTTGTTTACTGTTAAGGCCAAGGATGATGTATATTTCACACCACGTGGACAGAAAGACGATAGAAACCGTTCTCGAGAGAGAGAGGGACGAAGATTGAATGGTGTTTTTGGAGAATAACATTTGTAAAGCTGGTTTTTAAAGAATGAATTACAATGTTGAGACGACCTCAGTGGAAGATCCTCTCCTTGACCAGTAATCAGCGGAGAATAGTACCTAGCGAAAGATTTAATGACGACGAGGCAATTCATGAAGTAATCAAAGAGGGAAGCTAGAATTGAAATGAAGTCTGCAAGAATGAAGGGTTTGAGTCAGTCGCATATGAGGGTGGGGATAGAGTAAGATGTGGCAGGTGAGAAGAATCATTAATGAAAGCAAGAATATGAGTATTAGATTAATAACAGAACCCTGAGGAACACCCATATTGACAGAAAAGATGAAGGCAGCCCCCATCGAACACAACAGCCGATACTGAGAGGATTTTAAAGAAGCTAGACAAGTAAGCAAAGAGGAAGGAAACCCAAAGGAGGGAACTTGCGAAGAGCGCAGGTGACGCGTTGCAAAGATGTCCCACCCAGAGTCAATGCTTTTGGAATTATGTGCCAAGTGCGCCCCACGTGCCTCGCTCATAAGTGACTCCAATATCGCTGCCTTTGGTCCGTCTCACGCGCGCATAACACGATACATCGTCGTTATAATCAGCGAGACAGTAACTCGCGGGTGGCTAGACCTGGTGAGACATCAGATGCGCTGCTGTGAGATGATCGTCGTCGATATAAAGAGTATATATGACTCTCATATCGCGTATCTGTTCTTAGATAGAGTTCGATCTCTCTCTTCAGAGTGGAGCAATCATGGTGAGAGGTGAGTGAGGAGGCGCCCTCGCGAAATAAATAAGACTCCTTGCTGAGTCAGAGTTTCGCGCGGCTCCTCGTGTGTGCGGCAAGCTGCTTCGTGGTGTAGCGTGGTAGCGCTCTCTTTGCTTCTAAACACTAGGGGGAAAGTGATAGTATGTAGACATAGGATATTATAAGGCCAGTTGAACGAAGTTCGGGTCAGCAACCAAGCATTACTATATATACATCGGGCGAGACGCCAGAGAGTCGCCCCTTCTCCGCGCACGCATGGCTAACACAAACACTGGACATTCTTTTGCATATACTTCGTCTTAAACGCACCATAGTTCATGGAAAGTCAATGCACCAATTCAAACGTATCACAGCGTAAAGCCATAGGACACCTGAGAGGATTACAGGGCAAGAGGAAGGAACATGACCGGATCGGTATTGAGTTGAGTTAGAGAAAATAGAGCGCGAAGATGTTGGCTTTTTGTCGTTGGTCCATATAGCAAACAAACCATTCCCACATGAAGGGGGGCGGAATAGAGCGAGGAAAGGAAATTGATTTACAGATGTTGTTAGAGAGTTTTTGTGAACAGTGGCCAGAAGATTTGTCGTTACGAGGAGCCAAGGGCCAGTCAGCGCACTTATCGTCCTTATTGAAAGTCCGCTTTGCGTCGTCGAAGAGTAACCCCTGCAACTACTGCCTACCTAGAATATATATTAGCAATGCCAATAGGAGTCGAAAAATTGTTTACCACACCCCGATCACCCTGTCATATAGCCTGAAATGGCCAGGAACAGAGCACGATCGAAACCATGGATGTTTGCAGGAGAAAAAAGAGTTTAAGTTGAAAAAGGAGTGAACCTGCTATCCA
>JABUQX010022641.1:0-49885 GCA_015478945.1 Trachelipus rathkii | reverse complement strand
CGATTGCATGATTATTTATATATATTAAAATTAAATGCTGTTTATTTACCTCTCTCTCTCTCTCTCTCTCTCTCTCTGCTCCATCTCTCTCTTCTCATCTCTCTCTCCTCTCTCTAAAGCTCTCTCTCTCTCTTCTCTACCTCTCTCTCTTCTTCTCATCTCTCTCTCTCTCTCTCTCCTCTCTTCTCTCCTCTTCTCTCTCTCAGCGATTTTCTATCTTCCGTGAAGTTATTATCGGTATATATGATATATAATATATAATATCATATTATATATATATATATATTATATATATATATAGACTATATTAATATATAGTATCATATATATTTAATATATATATACTAATTATAGATATATATATATATCATAGTATATATATATATATATACTATAATATTATATATATATAATATTAATTATATATCTATAATATAATATCATCATATATATATTATTATATATATATTATATATATGATTATTATATATCTTAATATATTGAATTTGTATAAAATGATATATAATATTCTATTATAATTATATATAATATGTTGTATATATATACAAAATTTTCTATTGCTATATATATATATATATACCTATATTATATATATATTATATATATATATATTATTATTATTTTATCATAACATATATATATATATATATATTATTAAATATATAATATATATATAATATATATATATATATTATATATAATTATAACCATTATATATATATTTAATATATATTATATATATTTTAATATAATAATATATATATATAATAATAATATATATATATATATATATATAATTATATTAAAACAACACAAACATATATATTATATATATTATATATATATATATAATATACTATATATATATATTATATATAATATAACGATATATATTACTATATATCATATATATGATATATATATTATATACTTCTAATATATATATGTAGACTTTAGTTAATTTACTTTTTAACTTGAAAATCATCCTAATTTTTAATTCAGTTTGCTTTTTTAAAGAGTAAAAATTTGATATGTACTGAAGCTTAAGCTGAATGCATTTTAGTTCGGATGCTGACAACGTCACAACTTGAAAATTAGTTTAGGAACATGCTTATTTATACTGAGGTCAGGCGATTTATTTCATTGCTAAAAGATATTTCACATCGCTATAGATATGGTAAATAAATAGAGGATTTAAATATAATGAAATGTTCCTTACGATTACTTTTGGATCAGCAATAAGGAGGTTTCGTTCCGTTTGGAGACAGAATGACTACTTTTAAGTCTGCAAGATGAACATGATAATCACTTCATTAAAATCTAAGACCTTCCATGACAACTAAAAGCAAAAGTTGATATCTACGTTCTCAAAATCACGAATAGTAGATCGTTTCATTAGAGGATTTAGATCGCCTATATACATGTCTTTCGAAGATTCCCTTCCTCTCTTTTCATACATCTGATTTACAATAGTACAATTTAATTGCCCAATATCTTGAAAAACTATAGTAACAATTTATCTTTATCTAATGATATGATGGAAACTTACGTGAAGAAAAAATTATTTCATTTTGAGTGTTGACAATTTAATAGACGGTAGATACGTACAGAAGTTATTAAGATTTCTGCTATAACTATTTTTTATTTATCTAACATAGATCCATATGAATATTCAGAGAAGAAGAAGAATCGTTCAATTAACAAATTTCTACATATTATAGTATAGATGGTTGGTGTTACGTAAGTGAAATATAATATAATCCCCTTTCTAACTCTCTCCCATAAACCTATTTATATTACACAGCATATCTGGAAAAAAATTAATTTTAAAGAGTATAACAAATTATAATATAAATATAATGTTTAAAAACATAATATAAAATATTCGTCTTGGTATAATAGAATACATATTATGATATATATAATTAATATAGTATTTATAATATTCGTTATACACTCTATTGAGATTTTTTATGATAACATTTTTTTATAAGTGAAATTTTTTATTTAGAACTGTAAAAGCTCATGAGGTTGCAAGGGAAGCTTTGTGAAGATCGATAATTAGTTTAATATACGTGTGCTTAAAATTTGCTTATTTCAATCAATTTATTGTAGGGAAGGAAATGGAACTGTGTGAGTGTGGAGATAATACTTGGGCAATTAACCAGAGAAACGCTTTCGAAATCAACGAGTTTTAGAGCTCCGTACTCATCTTTGTAGTAATACTTGGGTTAATTCGCGGTATATACGGCATATTAATTTACAAGAATTATTGCAAATTGTTGCTTAAGGCTCATTGCTACCATGATCTTCTATCCTAAATTATTTCTGTAATGTAATTGAACATGGTATTTTAAAGCTTTTAAAGATATTAGTTTTTCAAATTAAACGATTTTCCTTTGAATAATATCATATTTTTATTTTAAGATATAATCGCAATTGTGGATACGATCATTGAATAGAAAGGAAATAATACAATAAGAGAAGATTTTGAAACATAGAATTCAAAATCAGTTCAGGATTTGAAAACACACTATGATTGCCCTCGCTAATCTCATAAATGATCATCTATATTTAAGGAGATATATGTATTTAACAAGTAGAATGTTAGCGATCAGTTTGAAAGATCGAGCAGCTATGAAAACGAAGAGTCAATAGTAGATCTGACAAAGGAGAAGAGAATAGGAAAGGGGGATTCAAAGGAAGAAAGATAGGAGGTAAGTGGGAACAAGAAGAACAAAATAAGAGCAATACAAAATACCTAATAAGTAATTGTACAAATAGTATTGTCTAATCTTGTCAAATATATATTAATGTCATGTCATAGTAATAATAACAGTATATTATTGATAATATATATTAGTAATATAGTAAGTAGTAGTATTAGTATATATATATATATATAATGATATATACAATATATATGATATTTAGTATATATTATATTATATATAATATATAAATAAAATACATAATATATATCGGTAATGATAAGAAAGAGAAAGGTCGTTTATGTAAATATATATTAAATACATTATATCGAATATAATATATATATATTACTAATACTATTATATATACTATATATATATGTATAACCGGTATATATAATTAAATTAGTAAGATGTTACTACGGGGAACATTTCGCTGGATTAATTTTTTTAGTTCAATAGATTTAAGTAGTCAAGGAGAATAATTGCACTAAAGAATATTATAGTCTGGCTTTATGGTTATATTAAAATTAATAAAAACTCGCTTTATAACGTTTTATATATATAATTTTATATTATATATTAATATTATTATATTAGTATTATATATAATAGATATTAATTATAATAATTATAATATTATAATATATTATGTTTAATAATTATATATTAATATTGTGCGATTGCGTGTGTATGTAGTTATGACTTATTATCTTCAAGGTAGTCGCCAGTGTTTAAGTTGATATATAGCATGGTGCGGCGATTAAGCTGCGCTGTTGTTTATTTCAGAATATTATTATTATTATGACATGTGTTGAAATGTTGAAGTTGTCAGAAATTTTTTAAAGAAAGAGAAAAAAAAAATATAACCCTAAATCATTTAAAGCAAAGTGGATGAAGAAGTAAAATGTTATGTAATTATAAGGATATGCTCTTTGTTTAACGATCTGATGAACTGTATTAGACCGAGACACCACTAAAAGGGATTTAAAAAGTAGATAAAAAAAATAAATAAGTAAGTTAAAAAATTATAGCAAGGATAATTTGCAAATGAATAGGATGATAATAGCACAATAACAAAATATCTGATATTGAGAACATTTGATAAAGAAAAAAATCAGCCATGTTATGAAGTGGGTGGGACCCAAATATTAACACTACTCTTGAAATTTCACTAAATGAAAGCGTTATAGAAGTCTGATAGGAAGAAGAAAAGACTACTCTCTGTAAAATGAAGGAAGTTGTAGAGTAACTTCGTCGTTTATTTAGCCAATTTGTTAATGAATTAATTTTTCGTGATGATCCTAAGAAAGAGAGGAAAAGTTTCTAAAGAGACTATCTCGAGATAAGTAAGACGTGCTATATTATACTGATTAAAATATTTTTATTTTTATGATAATACTTTTTGTCCTCCAATTGATAGGACCCTGTCTATCAACTACTATTACTTGCTCAGGTATTTATTATTAATATTATTAATTTATATAATAATAGAATAATATATAATAATAATAGATGACCATTATATAAGATTATATACTATTAGATATGAAAAGCTAATATAGATAATATAAATAATATGCTTTATTGAAATATAATATATTATACTAT
The DNA here is from genome assembly GCA_015478945.1 of Trachelipus rathkii. Classification (NCBI taxonomy): domain Eukaryota; kingdom Metazoa; phylum Arthropoda; class Malacostraca; order Isopoda; family Trachelipodidae; genus Trachelipus; species Trachelipus rathkii. The sequence continues at coordinate 45,542 of JABUQX010022641.1, read as the reverse complement.
TATATTATATTATATTATATATTACTAATATATATATTATACATATATAAAATATATATATATATATATTATGTATATATTATATATATAGGGGTATATTACTATATATTATATATATATATATATTTATTTATATATATTATATATTATTATATATATAAGTATTATATATAGTATATATAATATATATATATATATAATATCGTATATTTATATATATATATTTATATATATATAAGAATAAATTAATATATATATTAAAATTAATAATATATATAATTATCATATTAGTAGAGTATTTTATATGATAAATTTTATATATATATTATATGTATATAGTATATATCTACTTTTATATAGTATATAATTATATTACTATATATATATATATATATATACTATATATATAGATATAATTATATAATATAGTTATATTAATGATATATATAAATGATATATAGATATATATTTTTATTTTTTTTATACCGATAGATAACTTCATCGGAAAGTGAGAAAATATACAGAGAGAGAGAGGATAGTATAAATACTGATAAGGGGTGATGGTGAGCGGATATGAGTAACCGGGTATATTATATAGGTAGAATTAGAGCAAATATCATATAGATGAATAGAGTAGAATACAGAATAACGTAAATACTATATATAGCTTGACAGAGACAGATAAGACTGTATGGTCAGAGAGAGGAGAGAGAGAGGAGAAAGTTAACAGCACAAGAATGATTATTTGCACTTCGACCCAGAGAGAGCGAGAGAGAGAAGATAGCGTCAAAAGAACGACGGAGAAAGGAGCTACAGGAAAAGGAGAGGAAGAGAGAAGGATAGAGTTGCGGAAGAGCAGTGAGAGAATCTCGTAGGAGGACGAGAGAGAAAGGTAGAGAGAGAGAGGATGGAGAGAGAGAGAGAGAGATAAGAGGGAGAGAGATGAAGACGAGATTCTGATGAATGTTTTCGTATATGTTGTTTACTATATATTCAGACAGAGAACGTTTCAATAGTCGGTGAAAGTGAGAAGGTTAACGAAAAGTTAGATATAGATTACAAAGAGGTAATGTTGAATCTTCTCAGAGCGCCGCAGTTTTCGAGTGATCCGGCATCGATTTCTTTTTTCGTTAGATTAACAGGGGAAATTATTTATTCGATTGAGTATTATTTTAAGCGCATCTTAATGAACGATCTGTGACGATTGGAATATTTTTTTAATATTGCTAAAATTCTCATAAATATTTTTTTGTTATTTGGTTTTTAATGCTACCAATTCGGATTTGAAAGACAGAGGACGCATTTTTAGATTCTGGATAATACTCACCGCATGGATTCGTTGGCTATAGTCAGTAGCTATATATTAATATATTGTATGTAATATGATATATATATAAGTTAATCTCTATATATATTATATAAATATATATATTATATATACGGTATAGATAGTATTATATTATATATATAGTGTAGTAGTTATGTACATTTATAACGTATAATTATAATATATTATGATATTGTTTAAAATATTATATAATCTGTTGTATTTTGCTTTTTAAAGAGTCAAAAATTTTATCCAAGCTGTTTGATTATCGAGCAGAAGATGAAGAAGTTGGTGATATTCGTTTGTCTACCTGGCAATGGATGGTCGGATATTGGAATCTCACGTATTAGGGAAACTTTTGCTATAGATTGAGGTCAGATTGATTTCCATGCTTAAATTATTATTCATTATTATTTAAGGTGTATTTCCATTGAATTTCTTAGAAGAAAAGATATTGGAATAAAGTACTGCAGATGATAAGTAATAATTGAAATGGTTTCCGTATTACGATATTTAGGATTCAGAGATAAGGATGGTTTATGGTAAAGAGAAATCTTTAGTGAATTTTTGTGAAGGAGGAAAACTGATGTTTATTCAACATTCATGGAAATAAAAGCAAAAGTTGCTAATTCTTAGCTGGTTCGACAACATCGATGTAAGAATGTTTTCAATTAGATAGTCTGAGATTAGTTTTCTACGACCACTATACATTTCTAAACCGTTGTTTTCAATTAGATTACACATTTAATTGCAATATCTTGAAAAATTAGTAAAGATTTTTATCTTTATCTATCTAATTCTAAACCATGACATTAGAAATAACGAAAAAAATTATTTCATTGATGTTTGTACTTATTATTTTATGAAAATTGTTAAAGGTTTCATGTGAAGGATAGACAAACATTTTTCTTTTTTTATCATCACTGCACTTTTTACGACCCATGGTCACATACAGTTCGCAACTTACAAATCGTCTGTGGCTATAGCTCTATATTATATACTATTTAGTATTTAATAATTATTAATATTAATACATATATATATATTATACGTATATATATATATACGTACTGATATTATATATAAGTATATAATATAATATATATATATATAATTATATATCATATATAATAATATATTGATATATATATATATATATATTAGAAAGATAATACAGATATTTATATAAAATATCATATAAATATGACAAGAGTTTTTTTTTTTATGTTATATATATATTATATCATATATATACTATATAATTATAATATTTATATGATATATATATATACTATTAATTATATATATAGATCACTATATTAATATATATGTAGCTATATAGGGTAGTATATATATTTATTGTCTCGACTATAGGATATAATTATACTATATAGTATATATAATATACAAAATTTATAGATATGCCATTAGTTATTTTTTTTTCTTACTAATATTGTCAATATTGTTTTTCCTCACAATTCAAGAGAGTACGCGAGAAACTATTTATACGAACACTAAGTTGTGTAGTAAATAATGAGTATGAAACTATAAAAGAAAAAAAAGGATATAAAATAAATGAAAAAATAAAAGAATAATTTAAAAAAAAATATAGTAGATAGAAAAAAATAATATATAAATAATATATAAGGATAATATTAAATTAACGATAAATAGTATAAATAAAATAAAAAAAATATATAATAATAAAATATAATAAAATAAAATAAAAATATTACATATATATAATTTCTCATATACATCGTTATCTTTTATTCAGTTATCATCTTCCTCTATCTCTATCATTCCAATTTTCTCAAGTTTTTGTCTTTAGCGAGTTTATTTTTCGAGATATTGGTACTTGACTTTTTTGAACTCAACAAAAACGGTTGAAACAGAAATGCTTAAAATCAAGTTTATAGTAACATCTAACTTTTATTTCTCCGAAACGCTCATTTTCGATTTTTTATTTCATATAGATCGGAAAAGATATTTAACAAATTATTTCAAATTCTCTGGTAAGTTATTGCTTAAAATTATTTTGATACCTATGTTTTTCCTGGTAAACGGTATCTTTAAAAGTCTTGGCGAAAGAGTTTCATTTCTAATAACGAATTTGTTTTTTTAAATTAAACTTCGTGTCTTTCTAAGTAATAGGTATAGTATCGAATATAATAAAATTAATAATATAAATATATACTAAAATAAGATAAATTAATAATATAAATAAACTTTAATATAATAAAAAAATATGTTTATATTAATGTATATTAATTTTTTTTGTAAGTGGAGTCATGAAGGTCGACGACTTTTGCATGATATACGTTATATAGAATAATTAGTATATATATATGTGATATATAATATATATATATATATTATATATAGATATATTATATACTATTATACTATATATATAATATAATATAATATATCGTATATATATTATATTATATTAATTAATATTATATAATAATTCATTTAATATATACTATATATATTATTATATAAGAGTATATAATATTATATAATATATAGTTTGATATATATATTAATATATATTAATATATATATATATATATTATATATATATATTATAATATATTAATATTATATAATATAGTTAATTAGTTATGGAATTCCAAATTTTAAAGTTTAAGTCGTTTTATTTTCTCTTAAAATAAAAATAAAAAAAAAATTAATTAAAACAAGAAAGAGATTTAGATACAATAAATTATAAGATTGTTAGTAATTAATTAAATTTTTTGTTTTCACTCAGTTATCTTCATAATGTCATTTTAAGTATGTTTTTAACAAGTGATAAGGATGTTTGAAAGGTGAGCAAACAAGGTCTGTAGATCTGACACAGGAGAAAATAAGGAAAGGGGGATCAAAGGAGAAAATAGGGTAAGGTGGGAACAAAGGAGAAAATAGGAAATCAAGAGAAACTACACCACTACGCTAGTCAAGAAGTCCAGAAATAATTGAAGCCCTATATCGCAAGCATAATATGTATTGGAACTTTTCATACAGTTAAATTAAATTGATTTAAGTATTATATAATATACTTATAATTAAAGATATATATATTAATTTCATATATATATATGATATATATATAATATCTAGTATATATATATATATAGTATTATTGATATCTTAAGTAAATATAATTACCAATAATACGTATAATAATATATTATATATTATTGATAAGGTTTACTACGTGTACATTTTGCTGCCTTAATTTTTTAGTTTCAATAGTATTTATAATAAGGGAATTATATGAATACAAAATATGTTGTCTGTTTTTTTTATTACTTATTAAATATTTTAAAAGTCTATATATTTTGATTCACAAGTGTTTAAAGATATATATTTAATTATATATATTAGATATATTTATTAACTTATATCAGTTAGATTGAAGAAGAATATTAAAAAAGATTATATATCTATAGCTATACTAGTAGCGTCCTTTAACTGGTTAGTAGGATCATCAATAGGTAATAAGCTAATACAGTAAGTATGTAAGATAGCCATCTTATAGTAGGCCTCCAAATCAATAAAAAAAAATTTATATACAGAAATCTTAAATTAAAATTTAATTACTGTAAATTAGCATAAATAAGCAGTATATATTATAAACTTAAATAAATATATAACCTTCTAATTATTACCATCTTTATTTACTTTACTTAGTATATACTCTATATTATATATCTAATATATATAAATATAATATAATGTATTATATTATAAATATAAGGTTAATATTTCTTTAATCATATACTATATATATGATATTAATTATTATACTCGTATAAATAATATAAGCCTTAATTTTGTGATACTATATTAAATTTACTTTTGGAGTTAGTTTATAAAAAATGTGTATTTAGACAAATGCAAATGGTGAAGGGATTACAATATAATTATTTTTCTTGATTTATTATAATTAGTATATTAATACTATATATATATGGGTGTATATTCATGGTAGATAAGTATATGATAAATGTAGATACAAAATATATATTCTTCATCTTATCTTAAGAATTTAGATCTTCTATTTTGATTTGTACGAGCGATCCCATGTAGAAACATACAAAACTCTATGTCTGGCGTTTTATCTCTCCTGTATATGTATAAATTTTAAAGACTCGTTTTTAACAATATATAAATAGTATATCTATTTCTAATAAGTTTAATTTATACTTATTAAATGTCTTTTGTGTGTTATTATCGAACGTCATTATCATTCATCCTTTAAACTTATTAATATTTATTAACATTATTTAATTATTTTTCACGTATAATGCTCTAAACGTTTAAAGGAAACTTAGTTCTTTTTTGTTTCTATTTCTTAGAGTTATAGTAGTAATATATTGGAAATTAAACATTGTTATATTGCACTAATCTACATATATCACGAATTTAATTCTGCCTATAGCTAATAAAATTAATAACTCGTTATTTATATATCTATATACTATATATATATATTATATTAATAATATCATATATATATATATTACTATATATATTTATCATATATGTATATATACTATATATATATCTTATAGCCTTATATATATATATATTATAGTATAATGTATATATAGTATATATTATATATATTTATATATATCTATCATATATTTATATATATATATTAATACTTAGTATTATATCTATTAATATTACTATATTCTATACTTAACTTATATATAGTATATAAATATATTTTATTTCGGGACGAAAACTTCGTATGCAGTTTTTCCAAGAGAGCCCTTGTATAGTTTTCCTTCATTAATAATTATTTAACAGGTTAGTCATTGTTTTTCTGGATTTTTGTTGAAGATTTGTGTTTTCTCAGAACATTGAATTTTTTTTTCTATATTTTGCAGATAAATTATTTTACCGAAATTCATATTGGTGAATGATTATTCATTTATAATGCGGGTGTAAACGCAGAGTTAGCGGTCCCACCTCAAGCTATATCCAGTTGATAAGGGACTCTTGAACAAAGCTACATTTACGAGTTTGTCGAACAACAAGCTGTTCAGTAGTTGCAGTTATTAGTTTTATTCTTTTATAGTTCACAATTCTTAATAGACCTCCGTGTAGGTTCGAAAGTGGGTGTTGTTTATTTTACCTGTAGTCTCTTTTAAAGAGTTTTGTTCTCGATCATATATATATTGTCTTTCGTTTTTATATTGTTTTTAAATTAATGAGTTAGTTCGTGGTTTGATAGAGATCAGGGTTTATGTTTCTTACTAAATAATACTATTAATAATCTTAACCAATTTTTTGTGTTTATATTATATATAATAATTGTTAAATATATATGTATGTACTTCTCTCTATAGAATACTATTATACTACATGTTAAGTAATAATATCTAATAAATAAATTATATCTAGTACTTTGTATGGTAATAATTATTATAATATATATATATATATATGTTATTATAAATTATTTAATTAATATATAATATTTAATAATATAATATATATTATAATTATATATATATATATTAATTTAATAATTAATATATATATATATTATATTGTATTTATATTAGTATATAGCACTTAATAATAATTATATATATAATATTATATTAAATTATATATATAATTAAATATATATATAATATATCATATATATATTATATTAATTATATCGTATATATATTGATAGAGAGAATATGTATTAAGATATGATAAGGCAGTTGAAAGTATATTATTTATTTATAAGAGATTAGTCATACGAGAGACGTCTATGACGACAGGAGTAGCGAAGAGAGGAGGTGCGTTGGTGATTGATAGGGTGTTGAAATCTTTCCACATGTACATGAACAAGTGATATTATGATAGACGGGGGTTTATCAGGCCCTTGCTATCGACCGAAGAGAAATCTTCCTCTGGACTCGACGATGACTCTTGAGATATTGCAGCTTCACACCAAAAGGCTCTGTTCACAATTTGTAGAATATCCCGCTGCAAGCGAATTTTTTGTTGGTTTTAAATTCTATTTTAAATTTATGGTAAATAGCATGTTTGCGCAAATATGTTGCTCTCCATCTTCAGATTTATTAACGATATTACATAAAAAATTTAATTAAATTTTAAAATTTTTGAAATTTCGAATCATTAAACATAATTTCTTTACTAGTTAGCCAAAGAGGACTTAGAAGGTAATACTCTCTTATTCTGACCAACACAATTTTCACAGCATGTTTCTGCCTTCTCAGAATTTTCTTTTGTACTTTTCAATAACACTCCAAGTTCTCTAAAAAAATATATCTATAAGAGGGTGTATATAGTATATATATCTAATATATACGATATATATATATATATATATTCAATATATACTAATATATCTATATATATATTATATTTATATGAAAGATGTATATATAATGTATATATGATATATATATAGGTAATTTTTAATTTAGTTAAACGTATACTATAAATCGTTTACAATATTCAAAATGTATAAATAAATATAAACACATAAATAATAAACAAGTAAAAGTATAAATAATATAAAAAAATATATGATATAATAAATTATAAAAGATAAAAAACAAAGAAGTATCAAATAATAACGACCCGGTAGCAAAATAAGAGAGGGATAACAAGACTAAAAAAAACTGGCTATTTTGCTTAGACCTTATGAAAGGGAGAGGGAGCCACCGGCGTGAAATAAGATCAAAAGAAGAGACCCACAACTAATAGAAGACATAACCAAATAGTAATAGAGAGCAATAGAATCAGCCATATTAAGTGAATTTATCTCAGGAAGCATCTACAGTAGAAATATTAAATTTAAAAAGATTAAGTGATGGAGAAAAGCTCAAATGGAAGAGAAGAAGAAAGAAAGAGAAAAAACGAGAAAGAAAATAAAGGAATAAGAAATAAATATAAGAAAGATAAGAGGTGGATTTTGAAGGGAGTATAAAGTAGACATAAAAAAAGTAATATGGAAGAGAAAGGACTACCACTATATTAAGAAAATAAAAGATAAAAGAAAAAAAAAAAAAAAAATCATAAATAACAAATAAAAAATGAAAAAAACTAGAAAAAATATATAAAACCTAAAAAAAAATATAAAGATAAGAAAAAGAATCATAATGAAGTTAAATTTTACCATAAGAAAAAAAGAAAAACTTAAAGAAGTGAAAGATACCAAAGCACAATAGTATAAAAAATTTAGAATAAAATGAGGTTTAAAAAAAGGATATCAAGAGAAACGTTCTATTGAAACCAAGGCGAGATGACAACACAGCGAAGAGAGAAATTCTCCGCAACCTCGGGTTCCAGCGATGATACCAAATAGAGCATGCGAGGACTGTACTACTTTAGACCAACAGGTGTTTCTAGTTACTATTCACTTACATTATTACTTATCTACACCTCTGCATACCTTATCAGATGTATTTTTTTGGCGTGGTATTACACTATGACACCCAGGAATTGCTTCATAAACGTCGGTTAAAGACAATAATTTAAAGAGAGATAACACAGTCTCATCAGACGTTTTTTATTCTTTGTGTATATTTACTCCAATTATTGCATAGATGTCCACCTAAATAGAAATACATACCTCTAAAATGAAATACCAGATAATATAATATATATCAAAATAATAATAGAGATGTAAGCACAATGATATGTAGGTCAGCACTACCTTCAAAGCTTTTACATGAGCAAAGAACTATCTATTTTTTAGGCGATGCACTGAAAAGCTTTAGGTGTTGAGACCCCTCGAGTTACACATTAATGAGAATGCGTCCCTTCTCGAGTTTAAGGTAATTCCTCGATCAAGCCTTACCACTTGTCATCCTTTAACGTACTCTGGGAGTATTATTATTTTTATTCCATACCTGAAATCATGATGAATAAAATAAGAACAATTCGACAACAACGGCCACTATTTATATTTGATAATATATACAGCACTAGAAAATAATCTCGACCACATATGTTGGCTTTTCATTTTCATAGAATCTCTCGCAGGATTAACGATTTTCAATCTACAAACGTTATAGAATTTATAATAATAACATAATGTACGAGAATCGCCTGCTCACCCATAATACACACAGTCTCTATGACATATTAAGTACACTTTTTTCGATCCTTCAAAAAGTTGACACGAATAGGTATTTACAAACATTTAAGTGTTACGATACAGTTATACTTACCCGCGCCAGGAACGTTTTGTCATTTAAATATACACAACGGATTTTATTTTTTTATCTTCCTAAGAACATGACTTAGTTAGGAAACCGTCTGGTTTGAAAGGACATATACCACGTACTGCCGAGGAATTTTACGATCTCAATGTGGAAAACTATGGACACACTGCGCACAAGATACTGTTGGAGGACCTCCACTCAGTTTTAGCCTTAATCACGCGTATAATAATGCCCTAGTCGGCATTACCGGTTTGGACAGGAGGGTTGTTGCGAGTTATGTACCATAACAAAAATCGAGCAGGAGACGTACATACACTAGTTAAAGACACACAATATTCACAGACAAAGAAGATCGTTTCTAGATTGCAGCAGTACTTTATGACCATAGATTGCTTGTTAATACCATCCGAAACCCAATTCATTCCATGATCGAAAGCTCTCATCGCCTAACATAACTCACAGCAAAGTATAAAAACAGTTACGATGGCAACCTGTCCACCTCGTACCTGAATTCCTAATCTCCTATTCAGCATCTGCATTCTTAATATCATTATTTATTGTATTTATTATTTATACTATAGATTAACAAATACTTATTTTATCACATGATTTAAATAATGGTTAATCGAACAACCATTCTCTCACGCCCATATATTCCTAGCTTTCAATAACTAGACATTTAACCTTAAGCTTTGTGTCTACGCGCTCACCATGCATAAGCTTCGAATGTGAGAGCGATTTTGCCTTGTCAAAACACATCGTGTTCTAGTACTCTCTCTCGCATCTGTAATGTCTCTTTCGTCATTATCCTTTCAATCATAAATTAAGGACTCTGCAATGGTAGGAATCTTTAACACTCATACCAATAATGATCATTATTATTCTTCCTATTGACACGAATGTATAAACACATAGTTAGCAAGATATAATCACATAACCTAAGATACAAAATGTTTCTATTCCTAAAGCAAGATACATATTTGTTCTCTGCGTTTATATATAATGCAAATAACGAGAGATATGACTCTTGTTCATCTAAAGTCTCTAATTTCCTATGAGACCAAGAGGATAGGACACAGACATTCAAAACTAGAATTGTATGATGGAAATGAAGAGCTACCTTGTAGTAAAAAAAATTAAATTCCCCACCAACCAACTTCTTATGGCCGTTACGGACAGAGGAGATATTATTTACATCGTCTTCGTGGAATATACCGTCTCGTATTAATGATCTCTATTTATCGATATTTAACTCCCTCTATGCTCTCTATGTTGAGATCCTAAGAGAATATGAATATGGCCGGTTTAGTTAGCGTGAATGGATGTTCCATTTCAACGATATGGAGCCTTACAGTGAGGTACGTCTCCCATTCTAATTTGTATCTAAACAATATGCGTGCGGTTCTATTTTCCAGATCTCCCTCTCTCTCCTCTTTCTCGTAATTGCTTACCTGCTCAACTTTAGGGTCCTTTCCTCTCATCTCTTCTCTACACATAATTATCTTTCTCTTCTCTTATCATTCTCTCTCTCTTCACTTATCTCTAAGTCTTCATCTCTATCTCTCTCTCTTCACTGCGTCTCTCATATCTCTTATCTCTTTTCCTACTATCTACTCTCTACTACTTCAAATGATTCTTGCATTCAGAGAGAGATGATGTTGTAAACACAGTTAGCGCAACAATCAACGCATAGCTCATCCAAGCGTTATTTTTTAGAACAATGCATTACTATCGATATAACTTCTCCAAAACATGGTCGTACATTACCTAAGATATAGTCGTGAGACTATTTTGTAACGACCAGTATTTGTTGCTCCTTGTCTTTGAGGAACCAAGTTGTCCTCAGCCTTTTCTCATCATGCTGAATCCACAGTAGCATTTACCCCTAAGTAAAATAGAGGGAGAACAAGACTCTCAATAGAAAGGACCTAATTCGCCCTTTACTTAATTATCCGTATAACCAAATATTGCTATATTATAATAGGCCACCACTATTCTCTATCAATGAAATAATTGTACGTTTTGGCTATTTTTAGTACCATTTTGAAGATTCTTGTTATATCAAACTAATATTTAAACATATGTCTACTAAAGTTTACTTAATTATTTGGCAGGATACTTAATTATATATCGCTATCAGACCTCATTCCTAAACTCATGTCGAATATATAAATCGCTGCATAAACCTTCTACAAAAGATATAGTAGTAATGATTTATAGAGAGTGCAGGAAGAACTATTACATGAATCTGTATTTTACTATTATACTTTACCAGTCTCCTCTTCAAACATAATACTATTCATATAGTCCACAGAAAGTTATAAAATGCTTGATTATTGTAATAATTATGATTAAAGTTAAGTTTGTCAACAACGATATCAAAATGAATATATAATAATAAATTTAATTGAAAATCTGCAGGTTTATAAATAAATAAATTAAAGTTTATACTATCGTGAATATATATAAGTGTGTATAATAATAAGATACAAGAATGGGTTTTATCAGGTTTATTCATAAACGTTAAATAACTCCCAATATAACATTTACAAAGATAATAAATGATAATTTAATTATTATTACTATTACCTTGATTACAATTTATGTTAATTAGACCGTATCGTTTCTAACTTTTTCTTTGTACCTTGTAAGACTAAGTATGCATAAATAACAGGTAATTACGGACTGCAAGAACATATTTCGCTAGTAATGTTACTCCACAGACGTCTTCTCCCTTCTACAACGGATCTGTTGAAGTGTTAATAGAATTACTGGGGCGGATTAAAAAAAACCTTCTATGAAGTACATACAGTACATTCGCTCTCGCCATAAAATTACACCCGAAAACAATTTAAGCATTAATCCGAAAGGACGTTTTAATTTTCTTGTAGATAGCAAAAAAGCCAACTCCAATACGATCATATAATATATATATATATATCATATTAATATTAATATTATAATCTAATATTAATAATTATATCCATATATATATCTTATAGAAAGTAATTCTATATTATTTTATAATATTATATATAATATTTAATACTATATTATTATACTATATATATATATTATTATATATATAATTTAGTTATATAATATATATAATATAGATATATTTGTAAAGTATATTATACTAGCTCATAGTTTAGCTATAATATATATAGGTAGGCTATCTAGATAATATATATACCTAGATATATATATACTACTCACTAGGTAGTAAACACAGTAATGAATATATGGAGGTAATCGTTCTTCCATTAGCTCTATAAATATTACTATATATATATATTCTATATACGTTTAGGTAATATATAAGTTAGGCTGGTGATATTTATAGACGTGACCCCCGGCGACAGACCTCTCATAATAATAAAATACCAAGATGGCTTATGAGGTAGTAGGTTACTTAAGTGAACCACCCTATACCCTCTACTCACGTCGTAATTTTAAGACTATATAGTATATAATACGCATTCCAGAGCAGAGTAATACTCAGTATATATTATACATATATATATCTTATCTGACTACTATGATAATTCTATTATATATAGCTGATAATCTATATATATATCATAATATTTATATCACCTACTTATACATACCCTGGAGGGTATGAGTAATTTAGTACCGTACCACGTTAATTTATACGGAAGTCCTCGAAGACCTCACGCTCCTTGCCATTCAGTGCTGTAACTCATTGAGTTATGATTATCTTTATTAATAGTAATAAAAATAATAAAATAAATAAATACGCAATAATATAATTATTTTACATAAGTAAGTCTTATTTAGTGTGAGTAAAGACAATAACATATTATTACAATAAATACAGGTCTTCTTAAATAGTATAAGTATCTGCTTATAAATTCATAATTACTCTTATAGTTTATTAACCCGTTTTTTTTTTCTTTCCATTTTTTTTGTCGGACTTATTCTTTTTACATATTTTTATGAAGGTCTCTATAAATATTATTTTACCAGGCTTTCAAATAGATGCTACTAATTCTTAAGATTTGACAAATCTTTTCAGCGATTATTTTGATAGATTTTTTTTTTTACCGCCGCTAGCTTTAATGAATTGGATCCAGCTATTTCGTATAAGCATATTGATATTTACTATTTTTCCCTGTAGCTATTTGTAGTTTTCTATTGATATTAGAGTATATTAGTGCATTTGAAGATATAATAATATTTTTGCATGTTTCATGGAAAATAAGTAAAAGAAAAATATCTTCCTTTCCTATATTATATATATTAATACATATATATATATAATATATTATTATATATATTAAGCTATTATATAATATATATTAATTATCTATATATATATATATATAATCTATATTGTTATATATATATATAAATATTATATATAAATAAAATAAAAAATATATTATATAATATATATATATTATAACTATATATTAATAATATATATATTAATATATAATATTATATATCTTAATATTATAATATATTATATTAATTAATAATATATTATATATATATATATATAATATATATATAATATAGTATTTTATATATAATATTTTAATAATTAAAATTATGGGCAAATTATAATTGTAATAAAAATGAATATATAATAAAATAAATATATATTATACCTTAACGTTGATTAGTGGCTCTTATAAAATTACATAAATCCATATTCAGCATACCTTTCACTGTCAAATGTATATTACTCGGTATAGTTGCCAGAAATAAATACTCAAAATTACAAATATAATTTATAGCTATATACGTGATTTTATTAGTCCATGATAAAGAGTTAATTATACAATAATATATATAGTATATATTTATCGTTCTGAATTAATTGATAAAGAAAGAGTTATTAATATCATAAATAAAAGTTTAATTACACTAGTAGTACTCTCAATAAATAATGTACAAATCGAAATTTATTCGTGCTATTAGTTTGAACCAGAAAGTGATGTCAAATCAAAAAGTTATTCTAACGCGTTTGTCAGAAAGTAGCTCTAAATCAAAATAAAGTTATTCACATAATTGACAAAAAGTAATTCAAATCGAACTTATACAGTTGAACTTAATATTAGGAGTGAGTCATAAATCAAAAAGTAGCACACTAATTGAATATGTCAAAGAAACCCATGCTATAAGTCAATTATAATTAATACATTAAATATTTATATTTTTGCATAATAGATAAATTATGAGATAACTAAATCCAAGAGTGAATCACAAGAAATCACTAACAAATTTGCACTGGAAATAGTTAGATTCTTGACATTCTGAATTTTAGTTGTGATTTATACAGCCAAGTCTCACATTTCAAATTTTTTGAGGCTGTCATTAGTTGATAAACGTGTTAATTTGATATGCTAATGACGTATGCATATAAATGTGATAGGGAGGTGAAAAATTATAAGTACTTGTGTTATGGGAGTTAGAACCGATACTTTAACATTTCAAACCAATTTTTTGCTGCACCATAACGCATCCCTTTGTTTTAATGCTGCAAGATAGAAAGATTATCCAGATGGCTAGTGATCTAGTGAGGTTTAAATTTATAAATAGCTAATTTGGGGTGAGTGACGACTATGTGTATTATGTATTAGGTATTTGAGCTGGAATGCTTTGGAACAATATACAGTTTATAAATCAATTGTAGGTAGCAGCGGCGATGAGGCTAGATTAAGTTAGCCGTGCACGTATGCGTAATGCGATATTTACTTAGATAACAATTGCCTACCGTACGATGTATTTCATCACCAGCATCTTCGCAATCTTTGAGCTGCATATTCCGGATATTCGAATCACGCGGAGTATAAACCGTTTACACACACTCTCACAATAGTATAGACATAGCTAAGATATGCGTTGTCCAGTATTTTATGTGAACAAGAATGCGCCACAGAATAGCTTAGCAGCGCAAGAATGATTGGAATGTAGGCCGTGAAAGTTTCTACTGACATTACTGTCTAGATAGATGACTGCTACATACAGATGGTCGCTTCTATGGATATGTTCGTGGTGAAGAAGCTATTGAGCAAGAAGAGCTCACTACGCGATACGCAAGAGGTGGATTAGATTGAGACCGACATATTGTTATCGAAAACGCAGTGCATGTAGGTCCCGATCACTCTATATAGAATTTCTCCTGATTACAAGGCGTCCGATCATGAGGTGACTTATAATATGAATATAATCTTACTAGAGGGGATAGGTGAATGAGATAATATATCATATTAATACATATATAATATAGTACTAATATTAATAACATCGTATTTATATTATTATATAGTATAATATAATAGTAATTATATATATATATATATATATATAAATAATTAATATATATATATATTATACTATATTAATATAATAATATATTAATAATATTATTAATTTATACTTATTATATTTATATATTATATACTATACTACACTATATATATTATTATAATATTAAAACTAATGATAATATATATGATCCTCTCCATTAATTTTATAGGGAGTGAATGACAGGCCTATTAGCTATCAACATATTCTTATCACTTGGATTTGTCTTACCATAGTAAAAAATATTGATTCTAAGTACTACTTTTATGCAGACTCGTACTTATCTGAAACTGGAACTAAAAATTTGCCACAATTATTGCTATACTTTCGTATATAGATATTAACTATATTCTTATTACTCTCAGTCTCAAAAAACGATATTTTTTGTAATTTGCTCTATATATAAGAGATTTAAAGATGTAATGTAAATCAGATCGCACTTTGTATTCATACTAACACATCTCTGTATCTTGGCGTATATGATAATATATGATATCATTAATTGTGCAAGCGTAATTTACTCGATAGCATATACTTACCAATTAAATATGCTGAGCACACGAGGCATTGCAAGGCTAGATGACTGTAATGATAGTATATCTCATAATTCCTCCTCACTAATATCGTCTAACTATATACGATAATCTCGATAGTCGATAATTTCGGTAAGAGATACAACCGCTATATGATCTTACTCACACTATGATTTAAGGAGAAAGGATTATAAGTAAAAAGGATAATCTAATGAAACTCCATTCACATACCACTTAGTCAATTGCATGTTTATATACTACGAACTTAACGACAGAAGAAGAATAGCGTTGCTCCACAAATTTATACAATACAACGGTTTACTTTCTGTTTCCAATGTATTTTAAAAGTATAATATTTGATACCAATATGCCAAAATTAAATCTAGAATGTTCAGTATCATTACTTACCGATATATTATATAGTATTTAGCAGTAGTAGGTAGATCATATATTTATGGTCATTTGTGATTTACCTAGCTATACATATAAATGTAGTGTGATACACATTAACTAATAATCTAGGATAAACTCGCAGATTATCTGTAAATATGACATATAAAGTTTTAGAGAAAATATTAACGCATTAAAAGAGATGATAATACATTAATTTAAACTAATATTAATCATAGTGCAGTATTGTGCAATTATGAGGAAATTTCAGCTATCATAGAAATCAAATTTATGAAGCAAGGAGTCGGTAAAGCTAGTAAGCCGCAAGGTTTTCTTTTGAGTATATGAATAAACTGGATGCTCGTGAAATAAATTATTTACTCAAAATAGTAATATGTGAACCGGAATTCTAGATAAAGCCGTGAAAACTTTCGCGACTACTCTCGAATCTCCTTGTGTAAAGATGTAGGCTAGTGTTGTTTATTGGGTTGAGTGTTACAAACTTCCGCTCATCTCATATAACTTGTACTCTTAACTGATAGAAAATAGTGTCCTTCAGTGTTGGACTCTCACGGATTAATCTTGCACTCTTTGCTAATTGTAGACTTTAATGTATTTTTTTACTTGTGAGAACTGGGAATAACATATTGCAGTTGCCAAGTGTCTCGCTCGCTTTCGAAGCTGAAAAATTTATATGAATAATGGTATGTGTGAATTAGATTTTATTTTGTGTTTTAGACTCTTCTTTGAAGATAATGAGTTAAGAAGAATCTATGATTAATAAGATATTTTGTGGTTGAAAGGTGAATTGAAAGAAATGATTTTAATTATGGTTGGAATGTATTTCATGGCTGTTGTAACGAAAATCAATAAGAAATGTATTTTACCCCTTTCACATTTTTCATCTGAATTTTGCCAAACAGTTTGAGATAAAGAGTTCTTGCTTTATGGAGAAGAAGTGTATCATCTTTTTATTATACAGAATCGTTTGATACCTCATAGCTCTTTTAAAATTAAGTCAAAAACACACACATCACAAAATTTATATTAAATATTATTAATATATTAATAATATATATACTAATAATATTACTAACTATACATTATTTAAAATGTATAATATTTATATATAATTTTATAATATATTAATATTAATATATATATATATATATATGTTGTATTATATATATAGTGTAATATATATACTATATATATATATATATATATAAAATATATATACACGGAATAAACATATATATCATTAATAATATATATTAAGATAATATATATAATATCATATATTTATATATATGATATATATCTATATATATTTAGATATAATCAATATATTATAATTATATATTATATCTATATAATATATTTATACTATATTATATCATATATAATATTATAATATATATATATATAAAATACATATAAGACAGTTGTTTTATTCACTTTTTTGGGGACAAACTTCTGAGAAGTTAGAGTGTTCCAAAGAGGTCGAAACACAAATGGAGTTTCAGAGATAATAAAAGCCATAACTACGGACCTTGGAAAGATGCATAAATACAATAAATAAAATGATGTAGAGAAATATGCAGAAAAAAAACATCAATTTTGATATTTTTTCAAAAATAAAAAAAAAACGTTAATTAAAAAAAAAAGAATAACTATAATTAAAATATATATGAAGTAAAGAATAAAATATATTCACTCAGATAAAAAAAGAATAATAGAAATATAAATTTACCTTTCATCTGAAGGAAAAAGTTTTAAAGGAAGAAAAAAGATTTATGAATGATTCAAACGGTCTGTCTATTACTAATAATAAGAGATAATTGAAAATAAATATAATAAATTAACTACATAATAAATAATAATCCTATACCACGCCTTACCTACTCACCTAAATAACAAAAAAAAAAAAAAAAAAAAAAAAAAAAAAAATAAAAAATCCAAAATCAAAAATATAAAAAAAAAAATAAAATAAAATAATAAAAAAAACAAAAAAAAAAACAATATAAAAAAAATTATAAAATAATAAAAAAAAAAACAATATGAAAATAACAAATGCTACTAACTAAAAAAAGAAAAAGTATAATAAAATAAAACTAATAATAATATAAACAAATAAATAAAATCATAATAAATAAAAAATAACAAAATAATAATATAAAAAGATCAAAATAATAAAACTAAGAGAACTAATAGAATACACCACATAAACAACAACAACAACAAACTGAATATCAATACATAGAATAAAATATAATAATAATTAATTTAATAATTATTAAATTTAATATGCTAGTAATTGATTTGATAAATAATACATAAATAAAAAATCAAATATAGAAAATAAAAAATAAAATAAATAAATAAATATAAATAAATAACAAAACAAAATAAAAATATAAAATATACAAAATAAAAATAATATAAATTAAAATAAACAGTAAATAAAATAAAAAAAAAAAACAAAATATAAATAAATAAATATAATAAAATATAATAAAAAAAATATATATAAAAAATAAAAAAAAAAAAAAAAAAAAAAAAAAAGAACAAATAATTAAAATTAATATAAAAAAAACAATAAAAACAAAACAATAAAAAAAAAATTTTTAAAAAATAAAAAAAAAAATAAAGCAAATAAGATAAATAAAAAAAAAAAAAAAAATAAAAAAAAAAAAAAAAAACAAAAAAAAAAAATAAATAAAATACATCATTTAATACAAAAGTAAAGATTTAATGAAAATATCCCTCTGATTATTATACGAGTGCCTTTAGAATAATGTTTGCTTACTCTCAGGAAAAAGGCAAACAAAACGATAATGACGTATACGAAGATAGAAGGGTAGCTAGTTACCAAATGTAGTTACTCAGGAAATGCTAGCTACATATTCATACCAGTTTTTACCAGTGTTTATAAAGTCGAGTCTCTGACATCTGCTCACGTATTGTTTATATATTTGTCGGTGTTCATCTAACCTCTTAAACGCTTTTCAGATGCGCCACACAAAACTATGGGCGTGTGACAAACCAAACATCATATTATATATATATATATATATAATATATATATACAAATAATATATACGTATTATATATATATATATATATTAATTATAATATATATAATATATATATATATATAATAGTATAATATAGATATATATATCATATATATTAATAATTATATATATATATATATCTATTTATAATAATATTATATATAATTACTATATAATATATATATATATATATATATATACGTATATATTACTATATATAATATAGTAATATAAATACTATATATAATATATAGATATAATATATAATATATTGAGTGCATGGGACGATTATGAAATTTTTGAGGATGCCGAATGACGATGACAATTAGAGCAAATTTCACCGATGACGATGACGTTGACGATGACGATGACGAATAAATTTAAATCAAACTATTTTTAAAAATTTTCTCTCTCTCTCTCTCTCATTCTCTCTATAATTATATATACTAATATAGATATATATTATAACTATAATACTATATATAATATATATATACTATATATATATATCATATATAATATATATATATATTATAATATATACTACTATACTATAAGGGCGTGTATGACACGGAGAGGTCAGAGGGTTCAAACCTCCCGAAATGTATGTTTAGCGATAGAAATTTCTTGATCCTGTAAGTCTCAATAAATCACATTAAATGCTACTAATAACTATAATAATAATAATCAATAATCAATAATAATAATAATAAATAATAATCTTAATAAATAATATAATAATAATAATAAATAATTAAATAATAATTAATAATCAATTAGATAATAATAATAGTTCAATCAAATGAAAATGCGAACAGTAATTTATTAATGAGAAAATGAGCGCAGGACATGTTTGTGTCCTAACGATTCCTTAGGTCAACAGTGGCTACTCCTTCCATATCAAAACATATTTAGCCAGTCGGACTTAAATTGTAACGAGGTTCCAAGTTTGCAGATGATAGGCAAATTGGCTACCTCAATAAGGATTAATAATGGATGATAAGATTTAAAATTAATGAGGGAGCTGTAATTGTTGATGGGTATGAGCAGGTTCATTCCTTCTCAGATAAACCTTTTCCTTTCCTCATTTCATCCTTCTAAAACTAAACATCTTTCTTTCTCAGTATCATGGTTCGAATCGTCTTTATTCTCGGCCATTCAGGCTAGAAGACAGTGCCTTACTCAAGGTGCGTAAAATTCTCTTCTCTCTCCTACTCACTCTCGCCTTTTTCATTCAGCTAGAAACGTTGCAGAGATACTCTTCGACGAGCAAAGTGCGCTTTCATCAAAGGAAAGTGCGCTAAACCTCCTTGTTTCTCCACTGTCCCATCATTTCATCTCTAGCGAACCTTCTGTAAATCATCATCCTTTCCTCCTCTTATTGGATTGATCATTGTGTGCTAATTCTCTAACCTGAAAGGCTAATCCTCGGCCCCTGAGCCCTCATACTCATACCTCGTATGTCTCAACACTAACCACATTTCCCTTCCCTCAGGTTGGAAGCTCTCACATTGTCAAACCTATTCGACAAAAGGAAGCCGTCTGATCTTCTAACTATCGCCCTGTAGCTACTCACTTGTATCCTATCTAAGATCTTTGAAACCACTTCTCAACTCACTGCTATAGATCATCTGGAAACTCATTCCATCGCCAGTACGGCTCTCGCTTCACGAAAGGTCTATGGCATATACATTCCTTAAAACCATTTTGGTTTTCGCTCTTAAGGAACTACGGGGACAACTGGGGTGGTGGCCGCTTGACAGTATACCAAACAATTTGACCGAGCAGCTATGGCCACGCACGTCACTGCTCATCCAAGCTCCCTCCTTTGGGTTTCCATCTTCTATTTGCCATTACTATATATCTAGCTTTCTTTTCAAATCGCTCAATATCGCTGTTGTTGATTGGGCGACTTCTTCTATCTTTTCTGTCAAATAGTGGTCTTCCTCAGGGTTCTGACTATATCTACACTAACTTTTATTCCACTTTTCACTTAATGATCTTGCCACCTGCACCTTCTAACCTCTATCCATTCACTCATTCGCCCATGACTCGATCCTTCATTCTCTTAATACATATTCAAATTCTACTCCCACTATTTAACTATCTGGAATTGCCTCTCCCGTCTTCAAATCTTTCACGATTTTATATCTCGCTGCCATGGATTAGAACCAATTTAACTTTGCGAAATTCAAATTCTTTAAACCCCCAACCTTTTCACAAAATCTCACTTCTCCAAAATATACCTCATATAAACTTCCTGCTTCTCTATTCAGACACGCTTCTGTCGTCTCTCCCAGTTGACACAGTAAACAATCCTTAGGGCCCTTACACAATGACAGGAAAAATGTCCTCTGGGAAAACCTCACATCACACAATGGTTGCTAGGGCCCTCAAAGAAACTGGGAAGTTCTGTTTAGCTGTGCAGAATTTCCTTCCTATTTACTACAGTTAGTTGCACTATACAAAGGTCACTTCATCCGCCCAATGTTGGAGTTTATGCTCTCATATCTGGGGGGGGGATCCGGTTCACCCGGATTGTGAGGAAAGACTTGGTACCGCAAAAAGACTTACTAAACTGTTCTGCAACTTCCAGTTCAACTTGACCCTTAATATACTTGCAAGACGATAGGTTGACGTGCTTTAATTCTCTATCCTATAGGATACCGCAGCGAAGCAACGTGGCTCGAGGAACTTAATCACTCGCATACACCCTTTACGACGCCCTTACGTCCTAGCACAAATAGGTGCCTGTATCTTCGCCCACGAGTATTGTGTATGAACATTGTAACTCCGGCTAGTTTCATAGTACGTGCTATCTATCTTCACCCACCACCTACTGTTTTGTGAATTCGCTTCCATCTTCGTGATTTCCTACTGAATTTATCCCTCACTTTAAAGCCTGCGTCTGTGCTCATATGCGTAATATGCGTGAACCTTTTTAGAGTAATACACCCCCTCCATTAATAGGGCTCTGCCCGTGAGTGGTGACAACTGTCAAAAAAAAAAATCCTTGACATTGGAAATTTGGCAAATAACCTGAATCTCCTATTCCCCCATCCAAAAATCATTCAAATTATCCCAGAAAAATCGTACTCTCTTTCAACATTACCCTCACATGGATCACAATGTCGCAACTCCAACTCCCTTACAAAAAGGTGAATTCACCTTTAGACTTTCTAGTACTTCAACACAGCACAAAAATCCTACCCAGGATTATTCTACCACAACTCACTCACTCAGAATTGCAAAATCACCTTCTATTCCCCTCTCATTCCTTTCCACGAGGCAACCACATTCTCACACCACACCATCATTAATCACCGTTCCATTTATCGCTTGTTTCAGTCAACAGCGAGCAAATCAAATTTGACCCTTTCTAAATACATCCATCACTCTCTCCTCATCTACCTCAACATTTATTCCTCTGATTTTCCATCCAAACGATTCCTACATTTTCGCCGAAGGATAGAAGGAGGCTTACTGCGATCACGACCTCTCCGAGGCATAGCCTTAGCATCCTTGGCAAAAGATACGTGGCCAGATAGGCCACAACCTAAACTACCACCGTCCCCTTGAGTCCGCTTCTACGACCACGCAGGACATACGGATGTGCGGCAATTTTTCTCCCTACACGTCATGGATTATAAGGCGATAGGTATGTCTGTAAAACGTTGTCTAGAAGAGGGGTGTGAATACAAGTATGTGTATATGATATGCTGTCTGGCAGGATAAGTTGTGAATATGAACGCATAACAGAAAGGCGAACTATTAGGCACTGGAAATGTCATAAACATAACCAATAAGCAAAATGGGATATATATATATATATATATATAAATTATATATTATACTAATATATATACATAATAATATACATATATATATATATATATAGAGTATTAGTATATATAAACATTATATATACTCAAATAATTAATATTTTTTACTATTACTATTTTTAAAATTTGCAAATGATACAATGATTTCAAAATTCAACAAAAATTAACCCTTCAACACTTCTTGGAAAAAATATTTAAAATAATAAACTGCATTAACACTAATAAAGGAAAATAAATTGTCTTACATTATAAATAATTACCGGCAACTTATAAATATGACATATCCCGGCTAAGAAATTTTCCTCCAAAAAAAGAAACTTGTCCAGGCTCTACCCTACAAAATCAATAAGTCACTAGATTACAGAGATCCTTTGCATTGAAATCACAAGATAGGAGCAATTAATGTTGTTACATTTCAAGCTTAAAGTTGCAACTTGTAATTATTCTGTTTTATTGACAATTGCTTGAATCATTAGCAGAAAAGTATTTCATATAATTAATGGGGATTTTTTTGCTACGTTTTATCTATACTCTTATATTCTTTTCAATAAAAATTGTCATTTTTATGTGTGTAATAATTTAGAAGTTGCATATAAACAAATACAACTTTTTCGAACGATGGTCACAAGTACTAACCTTTTTTAATTCAGCCCTTGTTCCCTTAATCATACATATTATAATTATGACAAGAAAGGGAGATTCGGCGATACACGATGCGCCTTGCTCAATTGCGCTTAAATATTACAGGGCAAACACATCGAATAACGTTTCTACTAAAATTTAAATATAATTATTTTAAAAATAATAAAGTTAATAAATAAATCAAAATTTGTTGAGTAAATATGAATTTTTTAATTATAATTTTAACAATCTCCCCAGAGAGAGATTGTAGCCCTGGGCTACAATGACTATATTAATGAGTCTAGTTTGGACTTAATGAGCTTGTCACACTTTAGGGCTGCTTGACGTTTAGGTTACCAACTACTGCCTCCGAGTCATCAGCTGCTTTATCACCATTATTTGATTTATCTTTATCATTAGAGACTTTATCTATTATTAAGGACAATTCTAATGGATACAAATTACTTATTGAATGGTATAATATTTGTCCATCCCATTGTCATTAACATCTAACACTTCTTGAATTATAGTTGTTCTAACCAAATCTACAGAACTTCATAACTCTACCCAGTCCAATCCAGAAGAGGACGAGGCTTTAAATGAATTTTAGATTAGCACTATATCAACTTACTTTGATTTTATTTCCCAACGAGATTTAGACTAATATCAGTCCATAGCATTCCCTTAGGATCTAATACGTAAGCTCATACCATAGTTTGTTGTAAAAACTGATTAATTTAATAAAGATAAAGATTGAGTGCTTAGTCTAAAGAAACCCGTCAAGTTCCTTCCAGACTTCTTCATTTGCTCCTTTACAAATAAGAAGAACGCCGCTAAGACAATCTTGTTGGAATTCCCTTATATTGTGGTCTAAACGAAGAAGCGGTTCCAACCAAGTAGAACGACTTTGCGGAATCTAATACTGAGTGAAGAAAACGCTGAAAGGGATCCAAAGTTAAGATGAGGGCCGAGCTAAACCATTTTTCTCCATCAAATTATAAGAATAACCAAGTCAAACGCACTGTGCGCCTAGGTGACATATCTTTCACAGTTTAGGAATGGGGATACAATGTGTGCCTTCACTGCGGGTGGAAGATTCCTCCACCCGATACGATTGTAATAGATCTAGAAGAATTGCAGCTGGAGTATCGGCCGAATCGTCCAGAACCGTGTGACCGGGGGTGGTAGATTCGAGCAAGCTTTGGAATGAGGTTTATGGAGTACGGATCTAGAGTCAATGGTTTCAAAACTGTGGTGAGCCTCGAAATACGAGGGAGTGCGCTGACAATATCAAAGACCCATTCTTATAATTCTATTTTCTTATGTAATTTTTTTTTTACTAGAAAGTTTCAGAAAAAATTCAAAAAAAAAAAATATTATATTGA
The DNA here is from genome assembly GCA_015478945.1 of Trachelipus rathkii. Classification (NCBI taxonomy): domain Eukaryota; kingdom Metazoa; phylum Arthropoda; class Malacostraca; order Isopoda; family Trachelipodidae; genus Trachelipus; species Trachelipus rathkii. The sequence goes on along the minus strand of JABUQX010022641.1, from coordinate 19,809 downwards.
TTTATAATTATTAAATAGACTTCCTTTTAAACGTGCTAAATCTCCTTCTCAGAAGGCAACCGGGGACACAGGAAATTGACTTAAAATGCCGCAATCCCAAGCGTGTCACCACGCAGGATGTTCGCTAGCGAGTTTTTAATTCTTGCCCAGGAAGATAAAAACTCAGAGCCTACGATAGAGGATGAACAGCGTCTCTCGCATAATGAAGGTCGGAGTCAACGCTCCTAACGTCCACGTGGGGTTCATATATATATATGTAGCGGTAAGGTTATTGTTTCTAGTAATATCTATATAATAATAATTATATATATATATAGATATATTATATATAGTATATATTAATAAGGATATATAATTATAGGTAGTACTTATATATGATATTTAGCAGTAATAAGAGGTTATAGTGAATGTGCGTGGTTTGAGTGCAAGAAGGAATAGGTATTTTTGAGGATGAGGTCAGCAAGGAGGAGGTAATGCGTTGAAGTGAGAAAGTTGAAGAATGGTAAAAAAAAATGGTATCAGCAGAATGAAATATCTGGAAATGATCAAGACCGGAAGCGGAAATGGTGATTGATTGAATTTTGAAGTTGTGTAAAGAGTTTATGAGGGTATAATGATGCGTTGCAAGGGGGTGGAGAGAGCGGTAAATAGTTACTGCTTGGTAAAGGGTAGGAGAAAAGGGGAATGTAGAAATCGTGGGAATTAGTTATGATGTTTGTATGGAAGATATTGCTGCTGGTAATTTGGTAGAAAGAGTGCGTCGTGTGACTGAAGGATTGATTGGAAAGAACAAGGTGCTTTAGGAGTGGTAAAGGATGTGTGCATCTAATTTTACATTGAAACGAAATGATTGAGAAAAGGGTGGAGGTAAGTAAGGAGATAATTGTATTAGATTTTATGCCAATTGCAAAAGATGAATCGAGAGGATTAAATGAGGGAAGCTCTATAGAGGTGTTAGATATATGGTGTTGGGGTAGGCTTCTGAATGAATCAAAAGTAGTATGACGATAGTGAAGTGAGTGTAAGAAGTAAATGGTGTGAAAAGTGAATGTTAATATAATAAGAGTTGAGGCAGGATTTTAGTAGTCTCTTAGTTATCCATTGTAATACGTGGGATTGGTGTGATGAAAAATTAGAGATAGAGTGGCAAGGTAAATTTGTGCTATAAAGAGGATAAAGATGGAGGTGAGTGAGAGATGTCCTACTACCTATAGTGTATCTATGAGGGTGAGGATGACGGTGTTTTGTGGTGCTGATCTGAGAGAGTTGTTTGGGAGAGGATTGTAGAGTAGGTGTTGTGGCAGTGTTGTAAAAAGGAGGGTTTGAAAGTAAGGCGGTAGATAAGAGTAGTTATGTTTGATTGGGCAGTGCTGCCGGTTGAGTTATGTTAGATGGTGAGGGCAGATGGACAAGTGTTGAGTTACAATTTAGGATATACCTGTGGATGAAAAGGTGAAAGATGATGCCATAGTGGTAGTGGTAAGTGTTGAATGGCTAGAAGGTGGCTGGTGCATTAAATTGTGGTGGATGTAAAGGACAAAGTCTTGGAAGGTGGCTTACATGAGGGTATGTTGTTTACTGTGTAATGTATAGTATTGATACGTAGGGTTTGGAATTGAGAGTATGAGTCTAAAGTACAATGTGTCAAATGACACACTTGGTGCGTTTAGTGTGAGAAGATATTGATAAAATTGAGGAAATGAACGTATTGAGTTTTGTGTGTGAAGAAAGGGGTAGAAATGAGAGAATAAATGAAGTAACGGTTGAGATGGTTTGGTATTGAAAGAGGATGAATATGTCGGTTGTTAAGCAGATGTATATGTGGTTGAGTGTGTTTGGGAACGTCCGGACGCTGGGGAGACGAGAAAAGGGATTGAGATTCAGTAATGGAATGTTCTGGAGGAGAGAAAGTGTGAGTTTGGGCAGAGGCCGTTAGAAGAAAGGTCGCCAGAAGTAGGAGTTTGAATGGGGCGGGGGTTTTGTTGACGGGGGTTGATGGTTGTGAGGCACCTTGGGAGAAGAGGGAAAACCATAACTGAACGATATGCATAGTGAGGTCGTCGCGGTCCCGTGTAAGCTCTAGAGTGTGGAATTTCCTGACTGCGACAAGTTCTTTTTACTAATTATGTATTTGCATGTGCGGTAATGCTGGTCTTTCTTTTCGACTGTGTCTATATCTTCTTACTACTTTTGCGTTTGGATCCGGTGTGCATGGCACGCGCTCTTAACCCACGTTATGGGGCAGAAAAAGGTAGATAAAGATAAAGAATATGATATGATATATGTGATCTATATATATATATATATTATTATAGTTTTAGGATTAATATAGTATATCGTAATATATCAGTGGTCATATTATATAGGTTAGGTAGGTGCTAAGTATTGTGTAGTTATATATTTTATATTATTGGGGTCGGCTATAGTAGTTTTTTTGTCATATTTCTCTACTGATTTTCTTTTCTAAATGCATGTTGTAAGTTTGATGATTTGGGAAAAAGGTGTAGAATGAAGAAGAAGAAAAGAGATATAGTATATATACTGATAGTAAATATAATGATAGTTTATGATAATGATGATATCGATATATATATAATTATTATATATATATATAATATATTATTATTTTATGTTATATATATATAATAATATTATAGGTATTATTATAAATATTATAGTATATTATATTTCATCACACTGTTCATACTGCTCTGGCATTGGAAAAGCCGCTTACTAGGATGGGAACCCACGCCTTACGGTGGAAATCATTCCGACACGTCGACGCTGGAAGCAGGGCTTGCTATCGGGCCAAAATAATTTCCTCACTCCATGATTGTAGAAACCATACAATACGTCCGTGGACCAATTCCTCTCAGATTAAAGGGTATGTGGTAAAATATAAATATATATATATATATAATTATATGTATGTTATTATATATAAATATATATTTATAGTAATATATATATATATTAAAACTTTATTAATATGATTATATATATATAATTATATATGATATATAATATATAATACGGTATATATATAATAGGTATTATAGAAATAATATATTTATAGTATATATAATATATATATATATTAGATATATATATATAATATTATAAAATTTATATATATGAATATATATAGTATAAATTATATATTATACTTATTATGTATATAAGGTATATAATTATAAGTATTATAATATATTAAAAAATTATATATGTTATATATCATAATATACGTAGTAATAATAGGTATATATTATATATATATATTTATATATATACTGAGAAATATATATATAGTATATAGTGTTATATATATGTATATCTATTAATTATTATATATTATATGGACAAAGCCTGTATCAAAAGATAAGATTTCGCAATGTCGAAGGAAATAATCTTACACAAGGTTTAACATGATCAATGATAGCGACTTTCCTAGTTTCTGGAATGTAGACGCCAATGAGTGTTTTGGGAGAGGGAGGTATATGGAGCGACAGAGGACGAACCTCTGATGGTGTTTTGAAATGTGGAAAGAGCTAAGGGGGGGGTTGGTTGTTCGAGAAGCGGTCGAGGGCTCATTTCTTTGGGCAGTGCGTCAATTTCTACGGAGCTGACTCCATAGGTTACAGTCATTCGCTCTGTGGATCTATGTAGAGTGGAGGTTCAGAACATATCCGGAGAGTTAGGGGTCAGTTGGTTCTAGGGAGGGACTGTTCTGACTGAGAAAAGGCTTGAAAGTCAAGATCATCTCAAGGAGGGCGGGTATTGGAAGAAGTTGCACCTGGTAGAGTAGACCGGTGCGTAGTGAAGGATGTGAGAAACACCCCAGAGGTATAGGTGGGGTGACTGAAGGCCAAAGTGTGTAAGACTTTTCTCTAGTTTGCCTGGCAGTAGCACGGTGGTCCAGTTTCAGTATCGCAAAAAACTCCTGAATTTCCTGTTCTAGTTTGTAAGACGGACAGTAAACGGAGGCAATGTGAGTACCATTGCAAATTGGCCAGCATACGAGAAGTTTGCGTTCAAAGAGATTTGCCACCATATCATGGGCAGATGGGATAGGAAGATCGGAAGTATTTCTAGGGATGCCCAAATATTTGAAAACGAAACATCGTCTAGGACGTGGAACATACGTAGGACCCGTATAGAATGTAAATCCAATCTTCAATTTGGTAGGAGGAAAAGGTCTGATAAATGTTAGTAGTAGTAGCGAGAATTTAGCTTTCCCGGCGCAATTCTGGTAGGAGGAAATCTGTAAACATCAGTCACAGGCATATGTGTGTGCGTGTCATGTGTGCCAGTATATCGTCTGTCGAGTCATTGTGGATTTCTGGTGCAAATATGGTTTCCTTTAGTTATATCTCACCTTATCGGGGGTGGATACAATAAGAATATCTCTTATGTATGTCAAGGTTTCCAATGTAGAGCTCTGTCCCCATGAGGTGAAGCGCACAGGAAGGGAGCCATTCCTCATAGGAGTAACCAGTGGGTCGTTTGTGCCCAGAGCGTTGTCCAAATCATTACTATGAAGAAGAGGACTCCATGACGAAAGGTGAATAGATGACGCTGAACTGAGATAAAAATAAAATGGGCATTTAGCAAGTCCTGGTATATCTGGAGGTGAGTCCGAAAACCACTGCAAAGTGTTAGTAGTGGGAGAGCTTCGTTGTCTGAGTTTCCGCGTACACGGATTGTATTTAGTTCCATACAAATCGTGCATAGTAAGCGACCTTGTATCTTTTGGCGAAAATGTATGAAACGTCCAAATACATGGAATGTTAGAGGAATAATTGGTGAGAAGAAGAGAGAGGTGATGGATGTATTCAAAAAGGGTAAATTTGATATGCTTGTTGTGACTAAAACAAACATGAAAGGAAGCGATAAAGACCTGTGGCCGAAATGAACAGCGAGAAGAGGTTACGATTCTGATGAGTGACTTGTGGCACAGAGCTATGTTGGATTTTGTTTGTGTGAGAGCTAGAATACTAATGGTTAAATTTAAGCTTAAGAAGGTCAAAATATGTGTGGTTGTAACCAGGTTTGTGGAGTCAGAGTCGGGGAGTCGGTAGTTTTGAAGAGAGTGGAGTCGGAGTCGGCAATTTTGAAAAGGGTGGAGTCGGAGTCGGTAATTTTGAAGAGGGTGGAGTCGGAGTCGGTAATTTTCAAAAAAGTGGAGTCGGAGTCGGCAATTTTCAAATGGGTGGAGTCGGAGTCGGAGTCGGTAATTTTGAAGAGGGTGGAGTCGGAGTCGGAAATTTTTTTAACCGACTCCACAACCCTGGTTGTAACATATGGTCCATCTGAGTGATGTTGAGGACTCTTCTCAACATCACTCTCAGATGGACCATATGTTACAACCACACTTTTTTGATAATCTGAACGCTGTTTGGACGGGTTGGGTAGTGACTAGGGTTGGGAAAAAACCGTAATTTAAAATCATATTTTTTTCAGGAAAAAAAACATGTTTTTTCTTCTTTTTTTTCGTTTTTTTCATTAAATGTATTTTAAAAATATAAAGAGGCTAATATGATTTTCACTTGAGTATTTTCAGCTTTCAAATATTCCATTTTGAAAGTTAAATATTCTTTCCATTTTTGGATTTTATTTAATTAAGCAAACTACCTTCTCTTATATTTTATCAATTGCTTTCGTTACAATTTATAGTAGGTTGTAGCCTGCAGACTGCTGTTTGTAGGCTTATACTTACTAATTTTACTATGTATTTTACATTTGTATCATATAATCATATTTATAATTTACTTTTAAACATTAATGTTATATTATACTTTATATAGAATGAAATCCTTCTTATGACAAAACTCAAAAAGTGACTTAAGGGATTCAAATGAAATATAAAATTATATTGATAAATTAAATTATATCCAAGATTGGGGTTGAAGGACGATGAGTGAATGACTAAATTAAATTTTTGGCTTTTTGGCATATCAATTTCCATTCAACTAAATTCTAGGCCCCACTCCCCAGACACCAGTCACTACTGGAGTATCTGATCTACTGCTGCTGTGACTACTGTTTCAGCTCATTATACTGTGGGCTCATCAGCGTGGATCAGCCACATTTAATTTTGATATGATGATAAGTCTGATTTATCTCATGTTGTATTGAAAGTATCGTGTGACGAATGACAGTGGTGAACGGAGTCATTGGGGGGGCAGTCACAGGACTCTTAAGCTTAGCCTGCCTAGCATATATCATTCTCTCCAGTTTGCAAATTTTCAACGAATTTCCTTAGTTTCTAGATTATGAGCAATAAAATACAGTTTGCAACGGTCTACACAACCAAAAGCTTACATTTCATGCGAAGGGCCTTTGCTGACCGTTTATTTCCTTAAAAAGTACAGTCTTACGACTTTTTGCATGTGACATTTTAAATTCTGAATTAAATAAATATGACATAAAATGTTACTCGAGCTGAAACAGAGTAAGAAAACATTTAATGAAGCCACAAACAAAATATATGCAATATCAATAATTCAGAATATATAATAAAAATATTGGAAAACCCATAAAAATTTTTGAACCACAAACTGCAGGGGCTTCCGCCTTGTAGGAAATTGGAACCAAAAAATATTGTATTATTAAGCATATATTTGCTAAAATCTTATATAATAAAATTGTTTCAATAAAATTTATTTCGACAACGATAATTAGTAAGAAAAAGAAATAAAACAAATTTTTACTTGTTTTTTTCAGGCTGTTTTTTTTTCATGAAAAAACCGTTTTTCCGGGCAAAAACGAGCTTGTTTTTTTCCTTCAAACTAGTTAAGGACTTAGCACGACTTGTGTTGGGGATTAAATTGTTTGCATTGGTGGGGTCGAAAAAGGGGTGGTATGAAAGATGCCTTTGGGGTTACAGGAGAAACTGAGAATGGTAGGAAGGTGATGGATTTCTGTGAAGAGAGGTTATGTGTGGAAGTAATACTCTTCGAGCACAAGTATCCATAAGTATACGAGAGTTGGTGTAGGCAGGGACTAGGGATGGCATCGAAATGAAAAGTTGATTGATTTTGTGTTGGAGAAGGAAATGTTGAAGTATTTGATGGATGTTAAATCGATGAGGGGGGCTGGGGAGGGGAATATCAGATCTTAGTTTTTTTTATGTAAATTGTTAGTGGATTGATGATGACGAAAATGTGAATAGTGGGCGAGAATTAAAAAGTGAGCGTTGAGTGAAAAGGGGTTTAATATCGATATAGTATGTATAGGAGCACATTGCAATATAAGGCAGTTAAATGTGAACAAGAGCAACCGAAACAATTATCTGTACGGAAATGAAAGGTTTTTTTGTTAGTGGTTGGCAGAGAAAGTATATGAGGTATGCTAATAGTAAGGAAACAAGAATATCAGATAGTGACTCAGTGAGGGTGGGATGAAGAGGTGATGCAATATGTTAAAAATAAAAAAAGGCATGGTTGAATGTGCTAAAAGCCAAAGATGATGTTTCGGACAAAAAGCATATATGGAATATATAATATTATGTGACGATAGTGAAGCTATGTGTAATGAATAAATTGGTCGTTCGAAAGTGATTCGTTTAATATTATAGCGGAGTGAGGCGATGGATGTGTTTATGTGATTGAGTAAGAGTAAGGTTTATGGTTGTGAGTGAGGACATGTCCATCAGCTGCTAAAGTTATGTTAGATGGTAAATAGCTGGGAACAAGTGGCTGAGTTTTAATATTTAGGATAATATGTTGCGATTGAAAAGGGGACGGCGATGTGCAGAGTGTAGTAGCGAAAGTTGTAAATGACAGGAAGGTGGTGGTGGCAATTATATCGTTAGTGGATGTAAAGATGACTAGTCTTGAGTGCGCTAGGACTACTTATGAGGGTATGTTGTTACCTGCGTTAATGTATGGTAGTGAGGACTATGGTCTGGTAATAAGTAGTGTTATACGATCTTAGGAAGTACATGTGGTTCAGAATTGGACAATCTTAGGGGGCGTGTTTGGTGTAAGAAGAATTTTTAAAATGAGGAATGAATGCGTTAGGGAATGAGTTTGTGGTGTGAAGAAAGGGTGTGTGAGTGTGAAGAAAGGGATATAAATGAGAGAAATAAATGAAAGTATGTTAAGATGGTTTGGTCATGTGGAATAGGTTGGATGATAGTGGTTGGTTAATGCGGATGTATAGTGGTGAGTGTGTTGGGTAAGCGTAGTCGGTCTGGGAGACCGAAGAAAAGTAGATGAGTCAGTAAGGATGCATATATGAACTGATGATCGAGTGAGTTTAGGAGAAGCGAGAAGAATAGGTGCATAATAGGAGTGATATGCGGGGTTTTTGGTTGAGGGGGGTATGGTGTTGGAACCACTCTGGGCAAGGGATGAAAGCCACAATTGACGAGATACCATAGTAGGGGTCCGTCGAGTCTTGTGAAGTTTAGGGTGGATTGTTTTGACTGCGACGATAACAGTTGGTATATAAGGGGACAGTAGGCTGGGCTTTCTTTTCGCTTTTCTAAATCTTCATACCTACTGTTTTTTTATTTCTCCGGTGGGCTGTTACGCACCTTAACCCTCAGTCTTTGGGATAGGAAGTGGATTGATGATGATATTATGGATATCGAAAAGCATAAAAGTTTCATACAAGGAGGGAAAAAAAGAGAAGAGATAATACAGTTTGAAGGAGCATGAACGAGACTTACAAGGGAACAGGATAGCTCTTCTGTGAATGAACGTGCGTAGGGAAAAAGAAAGAGGAGGCAATGGAGAAACTGTCATAGAAATGAAATGAGGGATATGGGTACCTTGCTTCGTTACTGGATGCAATGAAATGGAGCGTGGAAGAAGAGTGTGGAAGGGAACCTTCCTAAAATCTGCAAGTTAACATTTGCAGTGATGAAGAAGTATATAGTGAATGTTGTGCGGTTTGTGGTATACGAGAAGTAGTTTACTTTGGAGGAAGCACTAATTAGTCAGGAAAGAAGGTAAATAGGTAAGACGTGAGACAAGTTGAAGAATGGTAAATTAGCAAGTATAAATGGAATTATTGGTGAAATGATCAAGAGTGGAGGTGAGCTTGCGCTTAACTGGATATGGAAGTTGTGTAACAAAGCGTTCATGAAGGGTGTAGTTCCAAAAGATTGGAGGAGAGCAGTGACAGTACCCTTGTACAAGGGTGGTGGGTGATATGGAAACTGTAGTATAGCTATAGGGAATAGTTTAATTGGGGTTTGTTGTGGTGAAGATATTATCCTGGTATTTTGGTTGAATAAGAACAAAGTTGACTGAAGAGCTGACTGTTGAAGAACAAGGTGCATTTAAGAAAAGGATGTGTAGATTAAATTTAAATTTTAGGGGCAAATGAGTGAGAAAATAAGGAGGAAAAAATTGTATTTAGGTTTTATGGATGGGCAATAGGAGTATAACAGAATTAATAAGGTAGCTCTGTGCAGGTTTTAGTTTTTTTTTTTTTTTTTTTTTACCATTTCAACCTTTCTTAAGTGGTACGCGCTTTAACTGCGCGTCGCCGAAGCCTCGGGCCAAGCGCAGTATGGTTTGTTCTCGGCAGGTTCTTTTAACAAACACTAAGAAACATTCTCAAGTATTCTTGGAGACTCTGTCGTATTAATGGAGCTCAAATTTCCAAACCGTTTGTTACTTCCACCGTATAGTCCTTTTCAATATATTGTTTTAAAGTCTTTTTTAATTAACTCCATGCTTCCAATTACGCACAGGGTAACCTCTGGCTGTATAATGTATTCCACATTCCTTGTATGAGTTATGTTCAGAGTTTTGGTACTTTAATTTCCTATTCCCTTCATATGCTATACTTCTGCGTCCGTCCCATGGTATCCTATCTCATATACATGTATGCCTTTCTTTCTCTTTTTATCTTTTACTACTATATATATCCGGCTTGTTATGTGTTATAGGTACATCTGTGGGAATGCTATAATGTCGTATAGGTAATTAGGGGTGGTTTATTTTCTTCTATTGCGTTCTGGTGTTGTGTTCCCAGTTTTGGATGCTTCTATTGGTTATTTTTGTATTTTCACCAATTCTTAAATGGAGTTAGTGCCATAATTGTATTATTCTTTCGGTGGTTTTGCTTTGCTGACGGAGAAGTTGTGTCACAGCTTGGATAATTATGGTCTAACGTTCCGGTGATACTTTTACAGCATTTCGGGTCATTGGTTGGATATATTATCTTTTCTCTATTCTCTCTCTTTGAACCAATTGTATTTCTGTATTGCTAAGTACTTGTGCCCCTACGATTGTTCTTCATCTTCTTTCTTAAATTACCCCTGCATACTGCTTCTATCGATTTTTTTTTATCTATATACACTTGTTCTATAATATTTTGTATTCCTTTGCAAATGCAATGCTCCTTCCAATTATTTTCATGTTTTTTTCTCTTCTTTCTTTTCTGTGCTCTTTTCTTAGGTGTTTCATCTTTTCCTTCTTTGTCATTCCTTCTGTTGTTGGATCATCGTTAGGGATATCATACTTCCGTAGGTATTCTCTTTTTTTGGCTGTTAAAGATGTTCTCATCGCTTTCCCTGTTTCGTGCTCCTTCACCCACTGATAAATTTTACTAATCACTTTCTTCAATATACGTCGTTAATTCCCGTCACTTCCTCTCTTATACTGGCATCTATTTCCTGGAGTCCCATTCCACCTTGATCCCTGGGGACATACATTCTTGCCAGGCATTGGTTCTTATATATCAATTTATGGGCGTGGAGCATTTTTCGCGTTTTAATATCTAGTTTATTTAATTCTTCTTGGAACCAATCAATTATTCTGAATCCATACGACAGTACTTGTACTGCCATGTGTTAGGAAAGCTTTCGACCTTGAATTTGCTTTTCAATTCAGATTTTAAAATATTAGTTTCAAGTCTCTTTCTCATATTCCTTCATCAGTTTTTCCTTCATTTTCTTATGTTCTATTTTTCCACTTTCTTTGACATGTCCACTTTCAAACGTGTCTTCATGGTCTAGTTGTCTAATGATTTCGTCGTTTATTCTGATATTTCCACTATCATTTTTTCCTTTCTTCAACTCCAGAAACACGCATTTATAATTTCAGGAAACTCCATTTGTGATATCATTCGAAACTTCTTAACTACCTAATCGTGTTCAATTGGTTTGTTGTTTGTTTTGGGGAGTATAGTTAAATATCAATCCATGTTAAAAATAAATCGGATGTTTTTCCCTTTCTTTCGTTTCTTTGATCCTATCTATACCATTATGCAAGTTTATATAATCAATGAAACTCAGTGGTTCAATGACAGTACAAACAGCAATGGGGATAAAGAATCCCCTTGGATATTGCCTCTCCATATTTTTTACATTATTGTATTTGTATCGTACCATTTTCGTGATGCAGTTTTAATATTGATCTTCCATATTTGCATCACTTTTTCCATAGAACTATCTTATTCTTATTGTTGACTCTTTTTATAGATTTTTAACACCTCTTTGATCCAGGAGTGCGGCACACTATCATACGCTTTCTTATAGTCAATCCAGTCATCTTAATCTTCTGTCTTTGCCTGCTGTCTCTAGATCATTTTTATTTACTTTAATAATGATCTTCTGTCCCGTGGCTTCGCCTTATGCACTCCTTTTTGTTCTTCTGCTATTATATGTATTTTCTCATTTGTAATGATTTGGTTGCCTTGTTTTGTGATAGAAATTGGGCTGCACAAGTGCTTACGCTCTCGAGTTTGGTATGACAGTATTGGTCTATATTTCCCCCTGGGTTTTGTGTTTCCCCTGTTTTAGGGATAAGGACTGTTTCTCCTTTGGTCATCCACTCAGGTATTTCAGCTGTTCCGTTCAGAATTCTATTGAAGCACTTTGTTAAAGGTTCTCTTAGTATTGTAATTTTTTTTAACCATATATATTGCACCATGTCTGGTCCAGGTGTTTTCCAGTTAATGGGACGTCGTATCATTTCCATCACTTCCTTTCCGTTAGTGGTTCAAATCCCATCTCATTAATTTCTTCTATTTGGGGCTTTCTTCTTGTTGTTTCTATCCATTCCGCCTCTTCATTATGTGTTCGTTGGTCTTCATATATACTCCTCCAAAATGCATCCAGTCTGTCTCTTTCAGGTGGTTTATCAACTTTTATATTTTCACCTCTCAAATCTCTATAGAACTTTCCTTTATCTGTCTGGCACATTTTGTTTTGTCTTTTTCTTTGTTCTTCTTTCTTGTATGAACTTAATTTTTTTTGCTTTTGCTGCTAATTCTAGTTTTCTGCTACTGATTGCGTATGTTACTTGATTTCTGCTTCTACTTCTTCTTATATATTTTGTTGCTGCTCTGATTTTACTTTCTATTGTGATGTTTCCTTTTCGTTATTCTTTTTATCAACTGAATAATTTCTTTTCTAAGTCTCGCTATGTCTCTCTCCAATCTAATTTCCCATGACGGTTTTTTGTTCCTTCTTTTCTTCCTTTTTTCTTTTTTTCTCCAAATATTTTTCCAGTATTTATCTGTTTTTGCTCTTGCTGTTGCATAATATAACTGTTCACTTCTGAGATATCGCATCTCTCAAGGTAGTAATCTTGGTAATACCCTGTTTGCTATTCCGGCATATATTTATTTATCTTTCATCCATTATCTATTTTATTTATTCTTTTTATCTTATGTTGGTATTAATATCTTCATCTCTTATAATGTCATTTGCTTATATCCGTCTTCTTCCTCTTGCATCTATCCCCGTTTTCCGGTTTTCTATCATTTTCATAATCTCTTCATCTTGTTCCTCTGTTTCTTCATAGTGCTTCCTGTATCTGAATCATTATTACTTTCACTATCTGTTCTGTTCATTATTTCTTTGTTTAGGATTTCAGCAGCCTCTGATATTTCTTCTCTTACCATCTCTGTCTCATCCAACTTCCCATCTATTAACTCTTCATTATCTGTCATTTTATTTTGTTCTTCTAAACTTTTATCTGTATTTTTTCCAGTTTTTATTCTATTTCCTTGATATAGTGTTTCTTATATTTTTCTGTTTAATATGTCCGATCATTTCTGGTGTGATCTGAATCTCATTTTTAATTCTCTCCTTTGCTCTGCGTTCTATTTCCTTCAGATCTTCATTTGTAGGTAAAGTAGCTTTTCTTTTTTTTATCGCTCCTTGATTCCTTTCTTTATTAAAGTTGAGGATGGCCTGTTTTTGGCCGATCAATTTCCTCCTTTCTACCCTCGTATATTTCTTATTAAACTCATATTCCATTACATCATTTGCATTTATTATTTCATTATCCACAACGTATTTTCAGAAGTCCGTTTTACCTTCCTCTTCGGGTATTAACATACCTATGTAATAGCTTTCCATTAAGTATTCGTTCTTTTCCTTTGTCCATTCCCATTCACCTCCTCCCTCCATCTCGTTCATCTTCCCCACGTATTGATCTACTTCCTCTCGATTTTGTTTTTATCTGTCATCGGTGTTATCGGGGTCTATTTTATTATTTATATTGGTTGCAATACTGGCAAATCTCGCATCCGGTATTCTTTCCAGTTTGATTTTATCTATTTCACCTCTTTGTTCCAACATATTTCTCGTTCGTTTGGTTGTTCCTTTTTTTGGGAACATCTTGTGTCTTCCGTATGTTACGCACCAGAATATCTCTTTTTTTTCTTCCACCGTATATTCCAATCTATCACCACCTCTACGGTTGTAGGGGTTGCATCTTTTTTTTTGGACTTTTTGTGTTGTTCCGTATGAGTCGGCGAGAAGTCTTAGACCTCTCTGACGATTCATCAAGTGGAAGTGGGGTATTAGGTGTTATAAACCCACACCTTACTGGTGATATATGGGGTTGGTGGTGGGCTTTTAAATGAAATCAAAATTATGTATGTCGATAGTGAAACGTGTGTAAGAATAAATGGAGTGGAGTGAATAGTTTAATATTAATAGTGAATTGAAGCAGGGATATGTTACGTCTTCATAGCTCTTTAATTTGTATATGGATGGGGTGATGAAAGAAGTAAAGGTAGGGGTGGCAGGGTAGGGTGTTATACTGATGGGGAATACAAGAGATTGGATGGTACTCTGCTTATTGTAGGCTGATGATTGGTTTTTGTATGGGGCGAATCTGAGAAAGTTTGAGAAGATTCACAGGGGGATTTGGCAGGGTGTGTAAAAGGAGGGGTTTGAAAGTAAATGTAGATAACATAAGGTAGTGGGGGAGGAGAGTCTGCAGTGTGAAATCATGTTGGATGGTGAATTGAAACAAGTATCTAAAATTTAAATATTTAGGCTACATGTTCGACGCAAATCTAATGGATGATGCAGCGTATATTAGGAAAGTTGTGAACGGTGACGACCAGTGCAATTAAATCTTTAGTGAATGTAAAGAGAGTAAGTCTTGGGTGAGCTAGGGTTCTGCATGAGGAAATACTTTTACTGGTGTTAATGTATAATAGTGGAACTATGGTATGAAAAAGGGTTGGCAGACACCGAAATTTTTTGCACCGCACAGCATCCGGTGCGTCGGCCAACCCTAATGTGGAATAAGAGCTATTGGTCTAAGGTGCAGTCTATTCAGATGGATAATCTTAGGGATGTGTTACATGTGAGAAAAATTGATAAAATGAAGAATGAACGTGTTAGGGAGTTATGTGGTGTGAAGAAAGTGATTAATAAGAGAATAAATGAAAGTGTATTAAAATGGTTAGGCAATATGGAAAGAATGGATGATAGTCAGTTGGTTAACCCGATGTATAGTAGTGATTGTGCTGGGAATCGGCCAGCTGGGAGACCGAAGAAAAAGTGGACTGAGTAAAGGAGTGTCTGAAGAAAAGGACTGCGAGTTTGGCAGAGGCGAGAAGGTGCATAATAGGGAGTGAATGGCTGGATTTTGCAAGGGGGCATGGTAGTGGACCTGGTACAGGAGATGAACCCTTACGTTGGCAAGATACATTGTGGGTTTTTCCAGGTGTTGTGAAACCCCAGGGTGGATTTTTGGCTGTGATGGGCTCACACTTATGGGTATGAGGGGAGGGTATGGGGGTATTTCCAAACGACTTATGTCATATTCTTCTACTTAACTATTCTGTTTCTGGTGTTTGTTGTGAACCTCGCTCCAATCTGGAGTCGAAGAAAAGAAAATTAAAAAAAGAAAAAGAAAAAGAAAAAGAAAAAAAATAGAAAGAAAAAAGAAAAGGAAAAAGAAATAATACTAATACTATTATTAATATAATAATAATAATAAAATAATTAAATAAATAAAATATACCATATATACTTAAACTGCCAAATATACCTTTAATTCCTCAACTTGTTAAGAAGCACCAAACGAAACTTTGACATCACGAGTTTTGCAAAGAATTTCTCTTCATCTGATCCAAAATTTGCCTCTAAATATTTTTTGCTCGTTTTATTCAACAATGAAGAAACATTGTTCACACCAGACTCATAAATTTCTAAAAGAGAAAATAATAATAATAATAATAATAATAATAATAATGATAATGATAATGATAATGATAATAATAATAATAATAATAATAATAATAATAATAATAATAATAATAATAATAATAATAATAATAATAATAATAATTGTATGTTTCTTATTTGTCTCTTTCCAGCTTGCACGTGGCTTTGCATGGTTTTCTTTGGTGAAGAAACCATCAGTGTTTTTGTTTAGTTTACTTTGTTTAAACATTTTTTTTAAGGGCTTAATTATAGAAAAGGTTTTTTATTGTCTGTGTTTTATGTATATTTAAAGGTAATGTTTTTTTTATAGGTTATTTCATTAAGGCATAGTTAAGTGACTAAAGTGTGTGACATTATGGTTCTAAGGGAGATCTTGCCCTCAAGAGTTGGCTGTTAAATTTAAGTTGTTAAGGACAAAAATAAGATTAATTAGTTTTAAGGTGTAGATAGGTATATTATCTTTAAAAAGGAAAGTCACAGTAGTAACTTTAAATTAATTAGCTTATGGATAGGTTAGGGAAGCTTCTGCGATCGCATTAGGTTAACTAACCTATTCTTTGATATTGCATTTGAGTATTCCTTTTTGTATTTTATATCATTATAACCTTAAACCTAATATAATCCTGTAGGAATACAAAGAAAAAAATTTCAAGATGAAGCTAACTGTAAGTGTTAAAGTGTTATTTGTTATTATAAAAGTAGAATAGTTACCTTTAGACTCAAATAATTAATAATAATAATAATAATAATAATAATAATAATAATAATAATAATAATAATAATAATAATAATGATAATGCTTCTTATTCCCTTGATTACCTGTTTCTAACTTGAGTAAAGAGTAATAATGGAAAGAATGAACACACCTTTACATGCTAAGCATAACTTTTTTTGCAATGAAAATTACAAAGAAGTCAAGTGCTCAAGACACCTTTACACTTTACGTGTTGAGCACTTGACTTCCTCCAAATCATCATTGGATTATAAGATATTATAATTTTACTGCAAATAATGAACGTGTCTCGTATCTCAGTTGATAGAACACTGGGCTGACATTCCTTATATCCCTGGATCGAAGCCTGACTGGTCTGGAAGCAAAACTGAGTGGGTGTTGTGTGGGCTAATCCTATGCACAGCTTAAAACACTCGATTACTGAAACTAATGTTATCATAAACCAGAGATAGTGAATCATGACAGAGCTACTAAGCTCCTTTGAAGAATAATTAGGAGCCAAGCAAGCAAGCTAATAGTGATGTTCTAAGTCAATGTTCAGATATTATGCCAGAACTGAGTCTGAGTTCAAGTCAAAATTACTGGAAATCCTATCCTAATAAATATTTAATAAGCTATTGTAGCAGATTTTTAAAAAAATAAAAATATTTTGAAACCTAAAGCGATATGAATTCTGCATATAACATCAAATTTTTTATTCAGAAATTTCCTGTCCAATTTCATACCCTTTCCCCAACACAAAGCTTAGAAGAATCTTTGGTTTGTTTTTATACATTCATTCATTTTTATACATTTGCAATTACCCCTACTCAATTAGGGGTACTTGATTCGTAATATATGAAATTTTCAGTATAATATTTCATGTATCTTCTAATCTTCTTTATGACAATGAACTGACTAACTCATCATCTACAAAGTTGCTTTCCCAGATTAGAATAACTAAGATGCTAGAACTGTTAACTTCTCAACAAATCCTCCAAGAACTTTCAACGTTTCTTTCTCAATTCCACAAGCGCATTTCAGTCTTCAGTAATCACAACAGCAGTTTCCTACATCACCTTTGGCATTCCTTCTTTAAGGAAGTAGATTTTCAAAGCCTGGATGATAATCTATAATTAATTCTGCAATGCAATCATTCCATCTCTATATAACCTCTTCCTTAGGATTCGAAGATTAACTTTATGCTTTTTTCTTACTTTATTAAACGCTGAAGAAATATTTTTCAAACTCAAATTTCTATAATAGAAATTAATAATAATAATAATAATAATAATAATAATAATAATAATAATAATAATAATAATAATAATAATACGGTAGCTACTTGTTTGAATGTATGAGCTGGAGTCGTCACTGCAAACTACAGGAAACGGATCTAAGACTTAACTGACAAGAGTAACAATAGAATAATTTTATTAATATTGCAAGTTCCATAGAAAAGCAAAAGTCATATTGAACTGGAGAAGCAACAAAAATTAGGGAGAAGTCAAGTGCTCAACACACTTTTACAATTTATGTGTTGAGCACTTGACTTCCTCCCAATCATCATTGGATTATCAAATTTTAGATTTCATTGCAAATAGTGATGTATCGAGTCAGACTCCAAGTTCAGATATTATGCTGGATCCGAGTCCTAATCTAAATCGTGGTTCAAGTCACAAAGTTATTGGAAATACTACTTTACTAGAAATATAAACTACTGTATCAGATATTTTCAGTTTTGCATATACCGTAAATAAAATAAGTTACCATAATAATAATAATATGCCCGCTTTCCCCCAGAAATGGGGTTGGGCCTGGGGTGCTCAAGTTACACTAGAAATTCGAGACATGCATGAGCATTCTAAGGATATATATATATATATATATATATAAAACTACCTTTTAACGTGCTTTATCCCCTATGCAGGGGGTAACACGGGGGGACCACAGGAAATCGAACTTTAAGGCCGGCTATCCCAAACCAGCGCCACCAACGGTGTTCGCAGTCAAAGTTTTACATTCTTGCCCCCAGGTAGATAAAACCCAACTGCTACGCGGAGGATTTGAACCAGCGTCCTCTCGTATGAGAGGCGATGACTCAACCTCCTGCGCCACGAGGCGTTCATATATATAATATATATGTATATATATTATAATATATACTATATAATATATATATATGATAATTATATAATATAACTATCTATATATATAATATATAGTATATATATATAACTATATATATATCATTATATATATATATATATATATATTCGGTAATATATATATAATATATACTATATATATATATATATACTATATATATATATATATATCTGATATATCTATAAATATATATTATAGTATATATACTATATATATATATATATAGTATATATATTATATATTATATATATATTATATATATTATATATATAAATATATTATATATATATATATATATATATATATATATATAAGTGGTAGCGGGACCCAAACCGAGCTGCAACTGTCTTGTTTAGTCGCGTCTTAAGACACACAATGTACATTGTGGAAATTCTTTTCCCCCACATAATTAATAATTATAAAATTTTTAAACCTCAAAAGGTAATGTGAATTTATGTAGTATGTATTAAATATTATTCAGCAAAAAAACATTTAATGACATAAATAACCTGCCATATAGTATTTTAGAAATGAATTAAAATAAGTTTTTCCTGTTAAACCCTTTCAACTAGTGAAATAACAAATACAGATAGAGGTACAGAAACAGTTGAAACGAAATGTGGTCCTTCAAGGTAGCATCTTCACTCTTCTTTTTCTAAGATAGTACGGTATATGATCTTTTTAAGGAATGACTTACACAAACAATATTTTGTTCTATGCAGTTAATTATACAATTTGACTTTCTGATCCTATTCTTCAGATGGCTGTTGAAACAACTCAAGAAGCTTCATATTATATTTATATTATAATTATATTAGATATGTACTGATACCAGAAAAGAGGCCAATACCGATACTCTATTTTTTTAAGGTGCTGATACAGATACTTTAATTAATATAATAAATACACAGTAATAAGAGAGAACATTTGTGTACTGCTAGGCAACTCAGGATTGCATTCCCTATACAACCAATACTTAGTCATTTATTTCATATTTTGTTGTGCCCCAGTATATTTTTTTATAAATTAAAATAGACTAGTATCTTTAAGGAATAATAAATGCAAATATACCTAATATTAATAACTTTTTTATGTTTGTGTTTATTCAAAAAATATTCCATTTCCATTTTCCAGTAAGTATTAACAAAGTTTAGCAACTAGCTTTTATGTTTTAATTTGATTACAATTTACAGGAAGATTCTTTAAATAGCTACAATATAAAGAATAAAAATAATGAAAGAAGAGACATCAATTAATCAGCTGAAAAGACAAAATAAAAAAAAATGATATTATTCAAACATGACAATAATAATATACTCCCTTAAGATAAAGATAGATACATTTCAATACTCAAATTGTGATGCAAAACATTAACTTTCACTAAGCACTTGGGCGACGACCCCTGTCCTTTTTTGGGTGCTTACTTCCCAACTACACTAAAAATATGCTCGCTCTGACTGATGAGGGAGGGGCTGATAAATATTTGCTTGCG
>JABUQX010022640.1:12500-26224 GCA_015478945.1 Trachelipus rathkii | reverse complement strand
TACACTTCCCTATATTACTCACTATTCCTCTATTATACCTATCTCACCTATATTCATATCCTATATACATACTACTCTATTTACTTAATTTATCCCACTAATACTCAACTTGGTATTTATCGCTGCTTCACTATATATACCTCTCAACCTACTTTACCTCACCGGCACAGGCATACTATCATTCCTATATATACTATTATCCCCTATATAATATATATATAATATCACTATCTCACCTTTCTCTAAATGAATGTACTCGTATATTCTTTCATCATTATCAGCAATACATAATACTAGAAATATATCTGCCATCAAATGTTTCTTTTATCATAGTACATTCAAGAATTCGCATAGCTTGACATATTTTTGGGAAATAAATTTCATTCATCACAAAAAATTATTCTACTACTGAAAATGAAGTTTTACATAACCAACATGGCCATCCGACCACGGCACACACGGCACACGGCCCGGCCTCTCTTCCCCGGTCCTTCCTCGGTCCACCACCGGCCCCGGCCCCGCCCCGGCCCTCCGGCCCCGAGCTCCGGTCCCCGGTTCCCCGGCCACCGGCCTCCGCCCCGGCCCCGGCCTGTTTCCGGCCTTATTCTTCCGGCCCGGCCTTCCGGCCTTTCTGGTCTCGGCCTTCCGGCCCTCGGCCCCTGCTCTCCGGCCCCGGCTCCCGACTGCGGCTCCGGCTCCGGCTTCGACTCCATTTATTTGACTGAGTAAAATCCGAAGAATCGGTGGGAAGAGTGCGGAGATAAGCTTAAAAAAAAAAATAATATTTCTATAAGGCTAATAAATAAATTTTAAACCGTTTTCAACGTTCACTGAACCTGGAATTTACTATTAATCGACCGATTCTCAATATTGAAAATATTTAGTTCTCGATTGTCCTATCTCTAAATAAATTTATGTATCTAAAAAAACATCTTGGAAATTGCCAAAGCTAATGTACACTCTTCGATGCTCCTCAAATTGGGCACGTTTCTAATGAATGATCTAAGATAACTAAATAAAAATTTGCGAAATATTAATCTTATTGATTTTGGTTTCAAAAAGTAGGGTGTCTTAGGATAAAATATCCCCTTTTAATTTCTTTTACATCCTTTTAAAAAATCGAAAGTCTATTCATTGCATACTATAAACAGAACTTAATTAGTCTTTAAACTACTTTATCTACTTTCTCAAATATAATATATATACTATTATTATTATATATTTCATATATAAGTAAGTATATTTGATTTATATATTTCATAGTGTGTTTATATTGATTTATATTGATTTGATATTTTTATTTATTATTATTGTATTAGTATATATTTTTTATTTATGTTATTAATTAGTTTATCTTTATTTTTTATTTAATTTTATTATTTTTTTTTATATGTTTGAAGTTATTCTTTGTTCAATGTGATGCTTTAGTATTGTATTTTTGTATAGTTTTGTGTGTGTTTGTATGTATTGTGATTTATTGTTGTTTTATTATATTGTTTAGGTTTGTTATAATCATAATTATGTTTAGGTTGTAGTTGATAGGGTTAACTAATATTTTATTATTAGTATATGGTAGTATATTTATTGTAGGTATGTTTATATAGGTGTATTATGAGGAGTTGGTTTGGTTTGGGTGGGTGTTGGTTGGGTCGGTATCTTGTGATTTTGGTGCGGTTCATTAGTGGGGGTATTCTTTTATGTATATAGTTTTTTGTTTCGTGTTGTTAGTTATATTTGGGCGTTATGAGGGTTAGTATTGATGTGTATTATATATTATATATTATATTTATATATTTATATTTTATTAATCTTATATATATATATATAATTTTAATACATTAATTATAATTAATCTGGTAATATAAGTTCTATTATTTATCCCTGTTGCAAAATATACTATTAATTTTTATTCAATAACAGATATGCTTCAACATTACTACAATTTAGCTACAAGGGAAACAGGAATACATAGCTTGAATGTTCTGGTCCAATTTAGCTATCTGGAAAAATGTAATAAAAAAAAAAAAATAAAAAAAAAAAAAAAAAATTAAATTAAAAAAAAAAAAAATCTAAAACTAATAGCTACAGCGAAAAGTAATACATTTTTGGAATCCTTTTGTAAAATTAGTTAGGAATGAAAATTAAATAATATAATCTAATATCAATATTGGCTGATTTTTTTTTTAGGGCTAGCGACCGATAATATCTATATATATATATATATAGGTTGTTATTATATATTTAATTTTTTTATTTATTATATATTATTTAAATATATATAATTATTTTTATTATTTTATTATATATATAAGTTTCGGAGGAGGTTTACAAAGCTAATATTATTTAGAAAATATTTTTGCTCATATAGAGTGATGTTCGGCCATTATAAATGGTATTTCGCATCGAGCAATTGTATTGGGGTCTCGAGCCGAACGGGAACCAGGGGGAACCGTTTCCCCTATATCTCTCATTGTAGTAGGGAGGGGCGGAGGAACCTCCCGCGATAAACACCCAAATACCCATGAAGCGGGGGTAATCCGTAGACCCTCCCGGAGGGGGGGAATTAGTCCCTACCCCATAGTTCCCCGGAAGGCCGAAGGACCCCGACTCCTGCCCCATCGTGCGGTATATTCTCCTTGGGGTATTCTTTAGTAATAAAAAAAAATAAGCAGAAATATAGATATGAAGTCTACATTTATTTAGCGAGAAAGCCAATAAAAGGTCCTGCTAAATAGGCTTCCTCTAATCATCATTATTTACTATTTTAACGGATAATTCGTTTTTGTATTTTTTTATTTTTTTTTCATTTCTCCTATCTACAATTTTACTCAGGTCATTCCTATAATAGTATTCCTTTTCGCTTACTATTGTAGTTTTGTTTGTCACTAAATATTTGAGATCCTAGTCATTCCAGTCAATTGTATTTCCTTTCCTGCTAGCTATTGTTGTTTTTGAGAAATATGAGAATGGAATTGAATAAATTTTTGCTGTTAATGAAATACTTACATACTTTCCTTTATATATATCTATATATTATTTATTATATATATTATTACATCCGGGTATTTTATATTATTCTTATATATATATATATATATATATACAGAAGATGATTTTTTGCATTATAAATTCTATTATTTATATTACTAAATACATAAAAGTCATATATATATATATATTAGTATATATAGTTAAATAATGTGGCAGTTATTATATCTTATTTTTTTTATATTTATAGATTTACTATTATATTATTATATATATCATATATATATATATATAATATATATATATATCATTATATATTTATAAATATATATATATATATATATATATATAATATATATATTAAGAGTGTTGTGGATATCCGCATCCGCATCCTCATATGCGTTAATACCCGCATCATTTTTCTCTATCCGCATTCCGATCTCGCATGCATGAATATTTTTTGTGGATGCGAATTTATTCATTTACTGAATTTATGAGACTAAATGTTCCTCAACTTTCTATTAACGCAAAGATTGTTCAGACTCGTTGACAATAGTAGTTTATACATGTCTTGGAGAGGATGGAGAAATAAATGAAGCTGTCTTTCCCTCTTATGGCTTCGAACAAACCACCTGAGCAGGCTGTGAAATAATGCGAATTTTTGGTAATCTTGTATTACTCTTCTTAAAATGTTTATGAAGAGATAACTAAGACTAATTAGCTCAGAAATTTTTTTTTTTTGCCAGACGGGATTCCTCTAGTTGCAATGATGAAAGCTGTTCTAAATACTGCTATTTAAAGTAAGGGACTTTCAAAGGTGACAGAAACACTTATGCTGGAGAAAGATAATAGATTTCAAAATCTACAAAACGATTACGCATCTATAATAGCAACTTTTCTGGATCCTTGATATAAAACCATTTCTTGAACCACGTGTTTTACAAAAGTTAAATTTATTTTAGTATGCCCTACGGGATGAATGCTGCCTAAAAGGAAAAATTTTCAACGCACAATTAAAAAGGCAAGAAGATACGAAGAAACAGACACATTTTACCATCCTGTTTAGACCGAAAACCATTGCTGGAATTCATAGAAAGTTCTTTGGCTTCTAGCAGCGATGAACAGCTTCTTCTTCAGAGTTTGATCAAAAGCTGCTAGAAGATACGATCGAAGATTATCAAACAGCGAAAACTCTTGGAATCATATAAAGGTCTATCCATTGGTTTGATGGCGTTATAATTGTAAAAGTTTTCCACATCTTGCAGAACTCACCAGGGAATACTTAGCATGTCCTTCAAAAACAAGAGTAGCTAGTGAGGCGTCTTTTCCCAGCATGCAGATCTCATTTACAAAGAAAAGAGAAGCAACTCTCTCTTGAAAGGGCAAATAAGCTATAGTTTTTGAAGCATAATTTGTGAATTATTAATTTAAAAATTATTATATTTTCGTAACCTTTTTCCAAATGGGATGAGGCTGGTGAATGAGATTGGCGGGGCTGCAAAAAAGTTGGGTCCACGCGCCGCAATTGGTAACACAGGTATATATATTATATATATACCGTAAATATATATATATATATATATTATTATTATAATATATATATATATATATATATATAATTAATTATATATAATATATATATATATATACTATATATATATATATATTATATATAGTGGACATTTATAATGGTTGACTGTCCGTTAAGAATTAGGTTACGTTATTTAGGTGTCCTTGGTTAGGTTAAGGTTAGGTTAGGTAGGTTGGGTAGGTTAGGTTAGGTTAGTTAGGATAATTTACCCAAAAATTTAATGTATTTACCCTAAAATTATTAAAATAACGATACATTAACTATTGATTTTCGCTCCTGGACGTAACCACTTAATAGATAGTTTATTATATATATATATATAGTATATATATATATATATATATAATATATATATATTATAATATATATATATATATATATATTATAATATATGTGTATATATAATATATAATATATATACTATATAAATATATATATATATAGAAGTACTTTTGGCTAAGTCTCTAAAAAAACTTAACTATCCTCCAAAAACTTAACTATCCGCTATCCGCTTCCGCAATCCGCGGATAGTGACTTTTACTCTCGCGCATCCGCATACAGCAAATCCGCGATACGTGGAAAATCACCAATCCTCTAACACCTGTAATATATATAACGTATATATATAATATATATATATATATATATATATATATATATATATATATATATATAATATATCGGTTTTATATAATAATTTGGTTTAAAAGTTACAATCTAATTATTCTATATATTTCTGAAAAATATTTTCTGTCAAAAAAATTTCTAAGTCCAGAAAGGTTAAGTTAAAGTTAAGTTTTTTTAAGAAAATTTTTTAGTGGCAAGGTTCTGGATTATAACGCAGAATCTGCCACTAAACATTTTCTTAAAAATTAACAACTTATTTTTTTGAACTTAGAAAATTTGTAAAGAAAATATTTAGATCAAATACTAGATATTTACCATAATATATATATATATATATATATATTATATAATATAATATATACTATACTATATATAACAATAAAAAATATAGATTTTTATATATATATATATATATATATATATATATATATATATATATATGGCAAAACTTTTGATTAAGAGATAACGTGGTTCAAGTGAATTAGAAATATTTTATTCTTTTATTTTTTTAAAATGTTTTTGTTTTTCTTGTTTAATAGCCATTTAATATTCGAATAAAAATTTATTGCTTTTCTTGCTTTATATCTTAAGAAAAATTTTTGTTATTGAGTTTTTAATATTAGTCAAATCTTGTTTATATAATATAAAATTTTAATCATTAAAATAATTTTATTTATTTTTTTTACAATTTAGCAAAAATTAAATGTTCATAAACACTGTGACTATCGATTATCCAAAGTTTCAAAAAAAGGAAAAGCCCGCCAAATCATTTAAAAAATATATATTCTTTTAGAAGACTTCAGGGATTGGTTGATCAATTATGGGAGGAGCTTAGTTCATGAATCGGAGACGTTGATTGGTCAGTAATTGGCTGGGATTTTAGGTATGCATCCACAAATTACTTTACACTCAATTTACAATTTTCAAATAAATTGAAGCAAGATTTTAAAATACTATCAGTTTTGTAAGGAATCTAGTTTTGGAAGGTCAAAGTGACGCTCAAAAAATTTGAATCTGCTTTGCATTTAAAATATATTTTTCTCTGTGAAACATAAAATGTATCGTCCAGGTAAATATTCGTTCTTTGTGTATCACTAATTCAGTTTATTTTGTAATTTTGTGAATATTTTTAATTTTTATACATATTAGATAGTTCAAATTGTGTTTCTCCTAGAGGATTTATTTATTTTACTTTACAATTGTTTTTAGTTTATAGTCTCAGAATCCAAGATAAATATTTTTAATAATTAATAATAATAATAATAATAATAATAATAATAATAATAATAATAATAATAATAATAATAATAATAATATAATAATATAAAAATAATAATAATAATAATAATAAAATTATTAATAAGAAATCAATAATAATAAAATCGAATAATTAATAATATATAATAATAATCAATAGGTATAATAAGTAATAATAATAATTATATAGAATGGAATAATAATACGAAAATTAGATAATAATAATAATAATTGAATAATAATAATAATAATAATGATAATAATAGTAACTGATAATTAATGATAATAATAATAATGATAATAAAGATATTTAAAAAATATAATAATTTAGTAATATTAAAAATAATAATAAAATAATATAATCCATAATAATAATAAATAATAATTACATTAATAACAATAATAATAATAAAATAATATATAATAAATAATGAATATAATTACATAGATAAAAAAATAATAATAATAATAATCTTATTGACTACATAAAATATAATGGATATTTCGAATAATAATAATAATTAAAGAATAATCCAATTCAGAGAGAGAGATGAATAATAAAATAATAATAATATACATAATAAATATAATAATATAAAATAATATAATAATAATATATAATAATAATGAGTCTTTAAAATAATAATAATAAAATAATAATAAAATATAATAATAATAATAATAAAAGTAATTAATATATAATGATAAGTAATGATAATAATAATAATAATATATAAAATAATAATGAATAATAATTAAAATAATATATAATTATAATAATAATAATAATAATATCATCTATTATTATTAGTATTATTATTGATTATTATTATATATTATATTATTTATTATTATATTATTATTATTATTATATTATTATTATTATTATATTATTATTATTATTATTATTATTCCATTATGTATTATTATTATTGATTAATTTATATATTATTTTATTTATTATTGTTATTATTTTAAGTATTATGTTCTTATTATTATTAGTTATGTATTATATTATTATTAATCTTTATCAATTATTAGTATAGTTTATTTATTATTACTATTATTATCTATTATTATTATTATTATTATTACCGATTTATTAATTATTATTCTTATTATTATTATATTATTGATTATATTATTGATTTATTATTATGATTATATTATTATATTGATCAAATAGTATGGAATCTAATTGTAATTATTTATTGATTAGAATTGATTTTATTGTTACTTATATTATTAGTTATTATTATTATTATCTAATTATTATACATTATTTATATTATATAAAGAATTTATTAGTATCTATTATTATCTATTATTATGTTATTTAGTATTATATTATTATTTATTATATCATTGATTATATTATATTATATATATTATTGCATTACCGTGGTTATTGATGTTTATTATTATCTAGTATGTGACGGAAAGAAAAAATAAAGTTGCACAGATGCAATATTTATTAAACATATTCATTTTTCTTCATTCATTCATTTATTATATCTATTATTCATTATTAATTATTATTCTGATTTTTCCCAATTATCTATATTGTAATACGGTGTATATAAGCCCATAAAGGTCATATCCTCACATTAGCATGTACAGTGTATATGTTTAAGAGAAATGTAGTTAGGCCAACCATACTCGAACAACTAATATAAGATAGTCTCACAATTCTTCTTTAGATACTTTTTTCATCAAGATAAATATCACCCTATTTATAACACTCTTTTCTTTTGCAGTTTATAAGAAAAAAACCGAATGATTCCCAAGAACAGATACGTCGAATTCTCGAGATGGTCGAAGGCCTAAGATCGTCGAGCGATAGTTCGTAGAGACGGTCGATGGACGCGATCAATATGGATCGGGAATAGCACTCGAGATAGTAGTGACGCGTTGCTGCAGAAATTCCATAAAATGGTCGAAGTCTGCCAGACTTTTCATAGCCAGTAAGAGATCTGGGAGGATGGAAAGACGAAGAGCAGTTGTGGGCAGGTACTATCCAATTCTCATCTCTTTACTGCGGAAATGGTTATTAAGTAAGTTTATATTGCGAAATATTTTTATTAAAATTTTGGTTAGGCTAGGTTACGTAATGGAATTATTTTTTTTACCTTTTTAATCTACATTTCACCCTTAAAATTATTAAGGATTTTATCTTTTTGTCGTGTCTATAGTAGTCAGGTTTGCAGTCTCTTTATGAGCATTTAATAAGATTTGAGATTTTTTGCAATATTTTCATATATATAATATATAAAGTTGTGAATTATATAACTATAGTATATATATATTTTATGATACTATATATAATGATATCTATAATATATATAAATACTATATACTTGTATTATTTAATATAATATATATATATATATACTTTTAGTATATATTAATATCATATTAGTATATAATATATAATAAATATATTATATTAATATTACTATCTTATACGTAATTATATCTCATTATTTATATGTGTAGTATTTCAAGCTAACTATACTATATATTAATGTCTATTGTATTATATATATTTATTGATAGTCGTTCGTATATATTAACACTAATATGTATATTATTACTATATATTTTATATATATAATATACTATGATACTATATATATACCCAATAGATATCTATACATATATATATTATATATATATATAATATTATATATATACTATAATATATGTTGTTATTATATAAAATATATATACGATAGTATTTATAGTTATTAATTTATTTAGTTATAAAAACTTCTATTAACGGCTGTATCCTAGCAAGGGGGTAACTACGGGGGGACGTACGGAAACGAAATTTCACGGCCGACTACTCCAAACCAGCGCATCAAGCGTGTTCGCAGTTCTAGTTTTAAGTTCTTGCCCCCAGTAGATAAGTTAACCACTGCCTACGCGGAGATTTGAACCAGAGTCCTCTCGTATAGAGGCGGGACTCAACCTCTTGCGTGCCAGCGAGGCGGTTGCTATATATTTATTATATATTATTATATATTATATATTATATAGGTTATATATATAATAGTATATAATAATATATATAATAATAATATAATTATAGTTATATTAGTATATTATATATATATAATAACATATTATATATAAGTTATAGTATATATTATAGTATATATAGTATATATATAGTATTAAATTAATTAATAGTAACATTATTATATATAATTATATATATTAGTATATATATATATAATAATATACCATTATATAAATATTATTATTATATAATATATATTATTATTATATATATCATAGCAATGGAATTGTTAATGAACCACAGGAAAAATTTCTTGTGAGCTTAGTTAGTTTTATTACTACCTGATTTAATCCCTACTGACTAATAAAAAAATAAACCACAATGAAACGGAAAATAAAAAACAACAAAACTTTATGAAATCTAAACAATTTTTTTGGAATTGAAAGTTAAATGTTTTAAGTTTGTGTGGGAGGGGGGAGGATCAATGATCCTAATGTGTGGTGTGTGTGTAAGTGTGGGGGTGTTTGTGTATGGGGGGGATCTTCCAAAATTGGAAGAGATTATTACTTTTTTATAATTTTTGGTTTTAAACCTTCATGTGAATGATAAAAAGGAATAAAATATTTTATATCGAAGTATATTTCTAATATAATATATTATATCATATAGTATATTAGAATAGTAATATAATAATTATATATTATTATATATATACTATAATATATTAATATATATATAAATAATATATATTTTTAATATTATATATATAATATATATATAATTATATTATATAATATGATATATTAACTGATAAGAATATCACACACTATTAAGCCATCACTAGTATATACCAAATTTATATATTATAGTATAATATAGTATATATATAGTATATAGAAGTTATATATATATATATACATATTATATATAATTATAGAGTACATATATATTGTATACAATATATATATATATATGATATATAGTATATATATATACTGTATATAGAGTAATAGTAATGATATTATATTATATATATATATGTAATATATTAATATAATAATATAGTATATATATATTATAATAGATAGATCAATAGAATATCAAGTACAATATGCAAATAAATATTATAATATAGTATAATATATATATATATATATAGATATCAGACCTAGAAACAAAGATTGATGCTCTATAAATGTTAATTGGCCCTATTTAAGAGATCATTTTGATATAGCAAATAATAAAAATCGTTGGAACAAAGCGAAACTCTTTTTTCATTATTCTTTATTATTATTCTAATGACTATTTTTACATGAACATACACATTAAGATATTTCACTATGGTTCAAAAATAAATTGCTTTCCCTAGTATGAGATCGAGTAATACTCTAATTAAAATACAATAAACTAGAAAGTGTCAAAGCGTTCGTTCGCTCTCCGATCTATTTTCATATCTGATCCACGGTCCATTGCACAGGCGTTTTTGGAGCCAGTGCACCATTCGTGACCTGGATAATATGTACAAGAAAGAAGACAACCATTATTTTTCGGCTTTAGCAACAGTGACTTATACAAGGTTTTCTCAACTGTGTACAGAAATCTTGGTAGCATACATATACTCCTTTAATTAAATTATACACATGTAAGCGATACGGTACATATTTATATAGTTATATATATTATATATATGATAATATATATATATATATAATATATATATATATAAGTATATTATATATATATATTATATATATACTATTATAAGTGTATAATATTATAAATATATATGTATACTATTATATAATATATATATATATATATATATTATACTACTATATACTATATAGCATAGATATATTATTATATATATATATATACATATATATAATATATATACTATATAATATATATGCTAATCACTATATCTATATATATTGTATCTAATACAATACTATATATATTATATATAAGATATATATATATGTTATGAGTATAGTGTATTCCAAATATATTATTAGTATATAAATATATATATTATATATTATAATAACTATATATATAATAATATATATAGTAAATTATATTCGCAACCAATGTAATTCCTTTTCCCTGTATGCATTGTAGGTTTTTGAGATATCTTGCTTTTAAAAATTATATTTGCTGTTATTGAATACATATAAGCCTATATATATATAGTATTATTATATCTAATATATAACTTAATATATTTATATATAGTATATAATATATAATATACTAGTATATATAATATATATATTAACAGATAATTATGAGCCAGCACCGAAAAGAATTCGAACATATGAGAACCAAAATATGGTAAATCAAGGCTATTCTTCTACTACCATCAAACCAGACCCCGATCTCATCAACAACACCAGCTCCTCTTGTAAATATACCAGTGGGAACTACTCCTCCTCCTCCGACTGCAACAGTGCCAACTCATTTGGAAATAATAACAGTGGAACCTGCACCTTCTCCAATTACAACAGTGACACCAAACCATTAGACGTTTTGGCATTGGTTAAAAGACTTGAATTCCACGGAATTATTCCAAAATTTGAAACAAAAGAGGATTTGAAGACCGTCTTTGAGTACCAATGGAACATGATTAAAGGTATGTTGATAATCAACATCTTTGCGTTCTTTTTTATTTTAATATATTGACTGCTATTATTATTATTATGTATTATTATTTTATTATTATTTTTATTTTATTATTATTACTAATTATTATTATTATTATTCATTAATTATTATTTATTATTATTATTATTATTATTTTGTAGTATTATTTTTATTATTATTTGTGTAGTATTATTTTATTATTATTATATTATATATAATATATTTATTAAATGTAATTATTACTTATATTATTTATTGATTATTATTTATTATTATGAATTATTATTATTATTTATTGATAAATTATTATTTATTATTATATTATATGTATTATATATTTTATTATTATTGATTATTATTTATTATATTATTAATTGTATTATTATTATTATATTATTACGATTATTATTATTTATATTATTTATTATTATATATTGTTCAACTATCTCTTTCATGTTTTTTAACATTATCCTCTTCCTCTCTCTGCTCTCCCTCTCTCATTCCTCGTCTCTCTCATCACGTTCTCTCTTCTCTCTCTCTCTCTTCTTCTCCTCCTCTCTCTCGTCTCTCTTCTCTCGTCTCTCATCTTCTCTCCATTCGCTCGTCTCTCCTCTTCTCTAACTGAACTACCAAAAGTTATGATTTCTCCTAACATATATTACAAAATTGTATAATGTTACTTAAGAAATCTAAGCAAAATTGTAATTTTTATGTTACTTCTTATTTACTAAGATGGGGAATTCTCAGCGTTAAGCTCTCCAGTGGTCCCAGATGGATCTCCAATACAATGTACAGAGTGTCGGAACTACTTTGAGGAATATTACAGTGATCTTGATGATCGTATGCATTTTAGAGGCATCATCGAGAAGGATGGGCTTTATTCACACAAATCATGCTACATTGATCATTTGAAGGTAAATATCTTATTCCTAAAAATAGATTTAACAGTTATTTATGAATTTTATATACAGTATTATAAAAATAATTTAATTTGATTATTGTAATGTTATTATTCTTAAAATCTATATGATAAATTAGATATCAATTTTAACTTAATTCCTTTCAAATTTTGTCAAATATATTTTAAGTAATTTTTTATCTTTAATATCTTGAAAACTATTTATGCGTGAGAGTTTAAAGGAAGAGTTTTAATTAAAGCTGAAATATAATAAATTTTGGTTTTTTTGGTTCATTTTAAAAAGAGAGAGAGAGAGAGAGAGAGAGAGAGAGAGAGAGAGAGAGAGAGAGAGAGAGAGAGAGGAAGGAGAGAGAGGAGAGAAAAGAGAGAGAGAAAAGAGAAGAGAGAGAGAGAGAGAGGAGAGAGAAGAGAAGAGAGAGAGAGAGAGAGAGAGAGAGAGAGAGAGAGATTTAATGAATCTTTTTTTTCTTTGCAGATTCAACGAATACGAGAAAATGATCCCAATTGGGACGCTTCATACAACGAGGTTCGAGGTTATGAAAGTGTTCAGCCAAATCACCATTATTCCTTTTAATTAAGCTGAATTCAAAATTATTATTATTATTATTATTATTATTATTATTATTATTATTATTATTATTATTATTAATTATTATTATTATTGTTATTTTATT
>JABUQX010022640.1:0-10000 GCA_015478945.1 Trachelipus rathkii | reverse complement strand
ATATATATATATATATATATATATATATATATATATATATATATATATATATATATACAAGAGTATTCATAAGAATACTAGAGTTGGTGTAGGTCGAGATGGTATCGAAGTGAAAAGTATGATTGGTTTTGGGTTGGTGAAGAAGGAGATGTTGAAGTATGTGTAGGATGTTAAATCAGTGAGAGGATAAAGAATGGGATTATCGGATCATTGTGTTGTTTTATGCAAAATTAAGTTAGTGGGGGCTTGGATGGAAAGGAAAGGGATAAGGAAGGAAGTGGGTAGAATTAAGAGAGAAGTTAAGTAAACAAGGTAATAAGGATAAGTATTTAAGACCACTCGCAAGTAAGTCAGTTGAATGTGAACAAGTTGAAACTGTACATATCTAGAAGTAAATAAAGGAAGCGGTTGTTAGCAGTTCAAAAGAAGTATGTTAAAAGTGAGTGGTGGAATGAAGAGGTGATGCAAGCGGTTAAAAGTAAAAAAATAAAGCGTAGTTGAATGTACTAAAAGCCAATGATAAGAATTCAAAAGAAAGATATTGAAATAATAAATGAAAGTAAAACGAAATACTAAAAGGTGGATATATAGGAGGAAAAAAAGAGGTATATGAACACTTTGAAATGAGGATGAATGGGGGCTTACAAGGGAATAGAAAGCTATTCTACAAGGAAGCACGAAAGGTTAAGAATGATAATAAGGAGATTCTGCTTAGAATAATGAATAGGGATGGTGCTTTCGTAACTGATGAATGGATGTGAGGGGAGTGTGGAAGGAACACTGAAGATTTTTGCATAAAACATTTGCAGTAAAACGTAAAACGTTTGGTGAATGTGTGTGAGTTTGATCGTGCAAGAAGGAATAGGTATTTTGGGGATGAGGTCATTAGTAAGGAGGAGATAATGAGTAGAGTGAGAAAGTTGATCAATGGTAAATTTGCAAGTATAAATGAAATTACTGGTGAAATGATAAAAAATGGAGGGGAGATGGTGATTGATTAAATTTGGAAGTTGTCTAACAAAGTGTTCATTGGAGGGTAAAGTTTCGAGGGATTGGAGGATAGCAGTAACAGTACCTTTATATAAGGGTAAGGGGGATAAGGGTAACTGTAGGAATTATAGGGGAATTAGTTTATTGAGTGTTGCAGGGAAGATATATGCTAGTATTTTGGTCGAAAGAGTGCGTCGAGTGACTGAAATGGCGTTTAGAAGTGTTAGATGACGTGTGGATCACATCTTTGCGTTGAAACAGATGTTTGAGAAAATGAGGAAGAAGGAGAACTAATTGTATTTAGGTTTTATGGATTTGCAACAGGCGTATGATAGGATTAATAGGGAAGCTCTATGGCAAGTGTTAGTGATATATGGTGTTGGTGGTAGGCTTCTGAAAGGAATCAAAAGTATGTATGACGATAGTGAAGAGTGTGTTAGTGCAGGGGGGGGAAATTAAAAAATTTGGGAGTTGGGGAAAAAAAAGTGGTTTGTTTAACATTAAATATCGGAGTGTCAGCAACGATATATTATATCTCCGTTTTTAAATTTGTATATGATGGGGTTATGAAAGAATTAGAGGTGGAGGTGGCAGGGGATGGTGTTAGAATGATAGGGAATGGAAGAGAGTGAAAGGTGTCCTACCTATTAAATATGGATGTTTTGATTTTGTGTGACGAATCTGAAGACATTTTTAGATGATTGGTAGAGAGATTTGCAAGGGAATGTAAAAGGAGGGATTTGAAAGTAAACGTAGATAAGAGTAAGGTTATGGTTGTGAGTGAGGACAGACCTCGGTGTGAAATTATGTTAGATGGTGAGCAGCTGGAACAAGTATCTCAGTTTAAATATTTAGGGTATATGCTTGATGAAAGGGAACGAATGATGCATAGTGTAGTAGGAAAGTTGTGAAAGGCAGGAAGGTGGCTGGTGCAATTAATCGTTAGTGGATGTAAAGGGACTAAGTATTGAGGGCGCTAGGGTCTTACATAAGAGCATGTTGTTGTTAACTGTGTTAATGTATAGAAGTGAGACTATGGTCTGGAATAAGAGTTATTGATCTAAAGTAAAATATGTTCAGATGGACAATCTTAGGGGTGTGTTAGGTGTGAGAAGAATTGATAAAATGGAAAATGAGGAATGAACGTATTAGAGAGTTGTGTGGCGTGAAGAAAGGGGTAGATGAGAGAATAAATGAAAGTACGTTGAGATGGTTTGGTCATGTGAAAGTATGGATGGTAGTCGGTTGGTTTAGTGGATATTCGGTTGGTTTAGTAGATGTATAGTAGTGGGTGTGCTCGCAATCTACCGGCTGGGAGACCGAAGGAAAAGTGGTTTCAGTCAGTAAAAGAATGCCTGGAGGAGAGAAATGTGAGTTTGTCAGAGGAGAAAAGAAAGATGTTTAATATGAGTGAATGGCGGGGTTTCGAGAGGGGGAATAGTTGTGGTTCACCTGGGCCAAGGGATGAAGAACATTGACGAAATGCCATATAGTGAGAATCCGAACGCCGTCCTGCCCGTGAAGCTCTAGGGTGAATTTTCTGAGTGCGACGAGTTCTCACTAAAATGTATAAAGGAGGCGGTAAGGCTGGACTTTATTATCGACTTGCGTCAAATTCTTCTACTACTTTTGTGTTTCCGGTGCATGATGCTCATCTTACCCCCAATCTTTAAATAAAAGAAGGTGGTGTTAAATATATATATATATATATATAATATATATATACTAATATATATATATATATATATATATATATTATATATATTATAAAATATATAATATATATATATTATATAATATATATATTTATGAATTGCGTACCAGGTCTTATATATAAAAGTTTCAAAATTGTATGGTACAAAAGTTCTACTTCAGTAAGGAATAATGATGGATGTGCAAAGATTCAAAATGATCTTGATAAACTTTTTGTGTGCGTAGATAAGAGGCATATGAATTTATTTTAATTAAAAAAAGTGTAGGATGTTTACCTCGGTTACTCAAATAAAATATTTAACTACGATTTGAATACAGAATAGTCTGAGTCTGTGAACCATGAAAATGAGTTAGGTGTGATTATAAACAGTAATTTGAAATTGCTTTAGTGTTTGGAAGCAAGAAATAAATCTAGTAAGATGTTAGGTATAATAAATCGCAATGTCCTTTACAAGAGCAAGAAAGTTATAAGTAAGCTGTTTAATAGCTATGTTATGCCAGTAATAGAGTATTGTGAACAAGTTTTTGCCTCTTGTTTAAAGACATGGATATGATTGAGAGAGTGCAGCGTAGAGCATGAAGGATTATTTCAGAGTTTGAGAGTAAGGGCTATGACGAGAGGCTGGAGGAGTTAGGATTGTTTTCTTTAGAATTTCGAATTTTAGTTGTGACATGATGATAGAAGTTTACAAATATTTAAATCTATTGATAATACGGAAACCAATAAATTCTTTATAGTAGACCACGAACGGGATACCTGGGGACAGGATAAGAAAATTAAAAAGAAGGCATGTCATCTAGATTTGAAAAAACATTCATTCAGTAATATGGCTGTTAATTTTTTTAATGGTTGCTGCAGGAAGCTGTTGAGTGCGATTCACTTGCAATATTTGGTGGTTTGGGCATCATTTAGTTTATATTGCCTAAGCAAAATTGCCGTGGTTTTAGTCAAATAAGGTAAAATCGCATGTAAACTTATTAATGTTGTAGTGTGGCTAGAATTTACCTTAGCTATGCTTAGCTATAGTTTATGTTTTTGGTAGTAGTTGGCATACATAATATATGTTCTTTTGTATAGGATATTGACAAGTCTTAGGAGACGGTGTAGGTTGTGAATGTTGCATGAGCATGTGTTTAGTAAATATTTATTATAGTTTGATGGGGACAACTTTGATAGGGTTATGTAGCTTCTTACTTTCTCTTTATTTATTATGTTCCTATGTTTCTATAACTCCAAAACTCTTTAGGATAGAGAAACGCTAATAACACCATCTAATTCCTTTGACATTAAGTATTTAAAATATTAGAAGAAAAGTTGCCTAATCAAAAAAATATACTAGTTAAAGGCATCTAAATATAATATATCAAAATACAGAAATCCCTCTCGAGGGATTTTTTTGTCATTGTTTTATTGCAGTTTATTTAACTCCACAAGTCTTTAAGTTAGAGATAAGCTTATAACACCACCTGAGATTTTCGAAATGGAAATTTTACCGAATTTCGAGACATGCTTAGCTTAATTGATTTGAATGAGAGTTAAAGTCTAATAGAAGTTTACTTGCTAATCAATTGTGGAGCATTTTTAGAAGCAAATTCTGTCGGTTATGATATCTATATAGAACGTCTTTAAACTGGTTATACCTATTAATATATTTACCGATATTCGAGAAGAGATGCCAGTTTGGGTATATGGGTTCGCTAAATTTATGTGTGAGATATGAGTAGAGAAGGAAAATAATTTGAAAAGCGGTGTGGGGTTTTTTGTGTGTGAGTGGTGATTATTTTATGATTTTCTAGAAAAGTTATTTCTGTAGTAGTGATTGTAGGGGTTGGTAGTGTATGAGCGATAATGTATAATTGAGATAATTGCTGTGATGTAACACCTATGTGATATGTCGTATATTCGCGTGAACATCAGGCCTTATCGATTATTGAGTTATATATATTTAGGGGGGTGTATTTGTGGTTGTTGGTTATCCATCCTACATTAAATAGTGATGTTACTTCGGTCCCTTTATATAGTATGATTATATAATTTATTTATATATATATATATAATATATATATATATATATATATAATATATAATAGATATATAATATATATATTGTATATATATATATATATATATATATATAATAAATATATAATATATATATATATATATATTTTTTCTAATACACGTATGTGATATATTATCGATCGTATCGTAATATATGTTACCTGTGTTAATTGTGAGTATTCTTTTATTATTTATATTTAACATTTATAAAACATAGAAATTAAAGAGAGTAAGAAGCCACATGAGCCTACTTATATTGAGATTGTCCCAGTCAAGCCAAAAGAAGTTTGATACACGACGAGATGCCACTGACGTGATGCCTTTCATCGCAAAATCCACAAAGTACCCTTAGGCTTAGTTCAAATACTGTAATAGTATATATTTACTATTGGTCGTTAAAATCAATGGCAGTTTCAATCCGTAGTAGATGATGTCTTCGACTCCTAGGGTTTGTCAATATTTAACTTGTGGATGTATTGAGTTATATTACTCCAAAGCTTCACTTAGTTCAGATTATTAACTGCAAGGAAAAAGAACACCTATAGCTACAAGATATGCTGAACCACACTCACATATGCTTTATGAGTTGAGTCTTGTGTATATATGTATTGTACTTTATTATGTAAAATACATGTCTCTATGTTATGTTGTTAACACTTTTAATTAACTATTGTATGTAACTATTGAAATACAACGCAAATTGCTTATGTGTCAGATGTTAGTACTATATGATACCCAAAACCATCATTTATATTCCTTATTTCTCTAATTCCTTTCTAGTGTTTAGTCGAATGCGTGTCTCTCACTTCAAAGTCAGCTGCTCCTTGGTAAAACCTTCCTAAATTTTATATAAGTACCTATTATACTGATTGATAGCTTCCTTGTCTCTTGGTGAATTATGTGTCCGATATTGGGGTATGTGTGTCGTTGGTATGCTTTTCTTCCTTGTTCGATTTTGTTTATAGCTTACTGCTCGCCTAGTCTTTCCCTTCCGTGCTTTATTTATGAGAGATTGAACGAGGGATTTTTGTGTATTGGTCTTTACTTAGCAATATATTGTAAATTATTTTGCAGACTTGTATCATTGTCCCCTCTGAGAGGAAATTTTTCTGTCTTTCTACAAGATACAGCACTTGCCTACTGAGCGTCTTCAGCCTCTAAACCAGTAAATCATCCTGTTGCTCGTACGATTGCACTCATATCTTCTAGCAATATCTAAGTCTTCTTTTAAATAATTGTGTGCCCAATACGTCGTTGTCTGAGCACAGATGACTCTAATGACTGCCTAAACATAGCTATTTATAGTTTTACTTATAACTTCTTGCTCTTGTAACAATCTTATTGCGATGTTTTATGTTATTGTCCCAGCATTCTTTTTTTAGCTATTAGTTCTCTGTTTATCTGTAATAACAATGATTTAGCTAATCTTTCAACGATTATCGTTTAAACAAACAAAACGTAAACAAGCCAAAAAAAAGTTTTTATTATAAAAAAAAAAATCATACCCAAGAAATCCGGCTCCGTTCCGACTCACATGATCCGGATCCAACTTAAAGTTTCTGAACTATGTTTAACATTGGGTTTCAGCAGTCTTCCAGGGCTAGATATACAATGTTTCATCTAAAAAATAGAATTGTCTTGAAAGATAATTATAACAGGATTCTGGCTCTTGACTCTCGCTCCGCTCCGCTCCGTTCCGACTTCCGGAGCCGGATTCCGATTAGGTTTTGAACTATGTGAAAATTAGTCAACTAGTCTTCTGGAATGACTTTTATTTCCAACCTAAAACAAATGCCAAGAACGTAGTCTTGTAGGGTCATAATAAAATTAAAAAACAGACTTCTCCGTCTCCGACTCGGATCGACTTACGGATCGGATCAGAAACCGGACTTCGGATAGTGGATCATGTTAGTCCGGATCCATCAAGGTTCTGCCACGATTTGAAAATTGTTCAGCACATCTTTCAATAAAATTTTCACCTAAAAAAATATCGTTTAAAAAAAAATCATATATCATCAGGACGTCCGCTCCTGATCTTTTGGTCTGATTGTTCAACCGTGTCTGCTCGGCTAGTTATCCTGTTATTGATACGTGAAGGTTCTTGTACGTATATTGAAATTGTTCAGCACGTTCTTTCTGCTAATACATTTTTCTTCCTAGGTAATCGATACTTAATATTTTTTGAAAAAAAACGTATGTATTGATTACGCAGGATTCGGCTCCGGTGTCGGTCTCCGGTCGTTGGCTCCGGCTCCGGCTGGTTGCTCTCGGTCTCGGCTGCTGGTCTCTCTTTAGCAGGTACCGCTCCGAGCTTCCCTGGGGCTTCTGCTTCGGATCTGACTAATGTTTCTGCACTATTTGAAAATAGTTCAGCACTGTTTCTTCTATCAATAACTATATTTTATCGACATATATTAAAAAAAACATCGAAAACAATCATACTCCGGCTCCGACTCGACTCCGGCTCCGACTCCGGAATAAAAATCTACGGTTAAAAAATATACACTGATTTTGGGTAACCGGTAATGTTCAGCAAGTCTTCTGAATTAAATTTTCACTAAGGGATAGAAGATATTATGTCTATGTAACAAAAATTTATATCCAGGATCCGGCTCCGAATCGATCTGGATCTGAATCCGGATCCGGATCCGACCCAGAATTCTGCTGCACTATTGGAAATTTGTTCAGTACGTTTTCTGGCATTTAAATTTTTCACCAAAATTTTTTTTAAAAAAAAAATCATACCCGATGCTTGCGGCTCCGCTCCGCTCTCGTGCTTCCAGCTCCGGCTTCTGCTCCGGCTCCGCTTCACTTTTCGGCTTCCGGATCTGACTAAGGTTCCTGAACTATTTGAAAATTGGCTTAGTACGTCTTGTTGCCAATAAATTTCTTCACCAAAAGTAAGTAGTTTAAATATATATTTATCTGTAATTTCATATATAAGTGTAAGAAATTCCGGCTCCTGCTCGGGCTTCCGCTCCGACTTCGACTTCGGTTTCTTCTCCGGCGGACTAAGGTTTCTGAACTACTTGAAAATTGTTCAGCACTTGTGCTATCATATTAAAAGTCTTGTAATACAGCATAAGAATATTTTCGGAAAAAAAAATCATTAATTTTGGCTCCACTTCCTATCTCCGACTTTTGAAATCCGGCCTCCGGGCTTCCGGGCTCCGACTCCGAATCCAGATTCTTAAGGATTCTGCACTATTTGAAATTAAATTTTTCACCTAAGTTCTTTTCTGCAATAAATTTTTTCATCTAAGAAAATATTTCTTTGTAATAAAAGATTCTGAAAAAATTTATCTCCAGGATCCGTCTCCGAATTCTCGTCTCCGGTCCGGATTCCGACCCTGACTTATAGGTTCTGCACCTATTGAAAATGTTCATACGCTCTGCAGTTAAATTTCGACCTATAAAAATATTTAAAAAAAAAAAATTCATACCCAGTGGCTCCTGTCTATAGGTGTTTGCCTGGCTGTCTTTTGTATTCTGCTCCTGCGCTTCTCGGCCTCTCCGACTTGTCGATTCCTTTTTGTCTTGGTGTAGGGGATTTCGCTGATCTGTGTAATTTAATTTTGGTTTTCTTTGTGGGCACTATTTAAAAATTGTTCATCACGTCTTCTGGCCAATAAATTTTTCATCTAAAAAAATATTCTTGGAAAAAAATTATTACTATTGCATCCAGGTCTCTGACTCTGGCTTCCGACATCGACTTCGTACTTCGACTTCGACTCCGACTTTCGGACTCCGGCTTCCGACTCCGGATCCGGATCGACTAAGGATTCTGCACTTTTTGAAAATATTCAGCACTTCTTCTGGCAACAATTTCTCCTTCTAAACATTAATTTTCTTCGAGAAAAAAATTGTGACTCAGATCCGGCTTCCCGCCCGATCCAACTAATGTTTTCGTGATCTATTGAATATCAGCTTTTCTCAGTACGGTCTTCTGGCATTAAACTTTGTTTTGTCATCTCTTATATACAATAACTTTTTATATGAAATAAGATTCCTAATTCTTGCATCCGTCTCTTCGACCCCGGGCTGTATGACTTTCTGACTCTCGGCGTTCTCGGAGAGCTGCCCGTGATTCCGGATTTCCGACTGAGGATTCTGCATATTTAAATATTAATTGTTTTTCTGAAGTTACGTCTTTGTTAGAGAGTAAAACAATTATTTTCACCTAAAATAATACTTTTTTGAAAAACATTCATTCATACTACGGCTCGGTATGTACCTGTCTTCCGTCTTTCTGTCTCTTCGCTCCTGTACTTCATCTTTAGCTCCGATCTGTCTGAAGGTTTTCTGCACCATTTGAAAATTGTTAAGTACGTCTTCTTGAAATAAATTTTTCAACTATATTATAAGTATTATTTTTTTGAAAAAAATATTAGATCTGGCTCCGGCTCCGCTCCGGCTTTTCCCGGGGGCCTTTTTTTTCCGGGGACCCTTTCGGTCTTCCTTGGTGTGTTCCCTCCGGACTCGCGGCTCTGAGGGCTTCTGGCTCCGGTCTTCTGCTCTGGCTCCAACTTCGGCTTCACTCCGATCTGAATAGTTTCGTTGTCACTATTGAAAATTGTTTGAGCAGATCTAAAAAAATATTGCCTATAAAAAAAGTTCATGATACTCCGGCTCCAGCGTCCGGGCTCCGACTTACATGTATTCTCAGGTTGCTCTTTGTATGTGTCGGATCTGGATCGACTAGTGATTCTGTAGCGGTATTTGAAAATTTGTTCAGACATCGTGCCAAGTAAAATTTTTCATCTAAAAAAATTATTCATGATTAAATACAATATAAAAATATATACTTAGTTATCAATGTGGAATTTGTCGTCAGTAAATGCCATCGCTCTGGAGTCCACTTTATGTTGACTGAGTTAAAACCGAAGAATGAGTTAGAGGCTGAGAATAAAAAAATTAATTAGATTTTCTATGTTAATATAAAGAAAACATATTTTTGATCCTGAACCTGAAATTGCTATTTTGACTGAATTGAGATATTTGTTTATGTGTCGACCACCTTCTAAATAAATTTCCTTGTATTCTTAAAAACCTCATTGTAGAATTTTTTAAAAAAAATTTACATTCAGATGTAATAAAGAAGGAATTTTTCTACTAAGTTAGATAATAAAAAAAATTGAACTAATTTTTGATTTTCTTATCAAAAATAGGGGTCTAGTGTATCGAAGTCTTCCCATAAAAATTGAGATAGAGAAGAGACAAATTTTGACAATTCCG
>JABUQX010022639.1:17500-19970 GCA_015478945.1 Trachelipus rathkii | reverse complement strand
ACCAAAGAAGAAGTGAATTGAGCCTGTAAAAGAATGTTTGAGAGATAGGAATGTTGACTTGGTGCAAGCGAAAAGAATGGTGATTAATAGGAATGAATGGCGTAGTTTTGTGAGGGGGGTGTGGCTGTGGGCCTGGCCCAGGGGATGAACCCTGCAATTACGACATACTACAGTGTGTGAATGTCACGAAATATGAAGTTTTAGAGCGGATACCTGTTGTTGACACTCTCGCACTTAAGGGTACGAAGGGATGGTATCGGAGGGGGGGGGCCTTCTTTTTCGACTTCGGTCACCTTCTTTTTCTTACCTTTTCCGTGTTAGGGCTGATCAGCATCTCCCCCCACTGGGGATACAATGAAGAAAGTTATATTATATATAATAATAAATATATATATATATATATATATATTATATATATATTATATATATATTATATATATTATATATATATATATATAACTATCAATCCTCCACATCATTAAAAACAGGTAAAAAGGCTATCATTAACTGGTGGAGCGACGTTGCGGGAAATTTTTCGAAGAGTAATGTCAAAACTATTGGTATTTGAAGTTGCCCACAAATATAATTGGCACGGGACCAAAGAAATTTTTTTTATTAAATCTCTGCTGTTTCAAGATATAGCCTACTAAGAAGTAAGTCAAATGAGATTAAATTTCTAAAATCATGCTGACATTTAAAGTTGCATTAGCGAAACTATTATCATATGCATTGTTTAAAAAATTTGGATGCATTTCTGCAGAAATGAACATTAACAATTGAATGTTTTATATGAATGCCAGTATAATTATTATATCAATTTAGACTAATTAAGATTGGCACTATTTTCAGCTGCTGTAAGGAGTAATCATTTGGCAAGTGCTGCATCAGATGTCGAAATTGAAAAGGCAGTAGTGGGAGAATGGTTGAGGAGGGTTGTTGACCGATTGCCAAGGAAGAAAATCCTGTGCAAGTAAGAGGCTATTGAAACAGTATTTGATAAGACATAATAAACTCAATTATCTTTCCAACAGCTTTGCCATGATTAAAACCCAATTCAC
This sequence comes from Trachelipus rathkii, assembly GCA_015478945.1. Classification (NCBI taxonomy): domain Eukaryota; kingdom Metazoa; phylum Arthropoda; class Malacostraca; order Isopoda; family Trachelipodidae; genus Trachelipus; species Trachelipus rathkii. Next base: position 18,912 of record JABUQX010022639.1, on the reverse strand, counting down.
ACAGTGAACCACCATTAATATCTTACATCTCATGCATGCACGAATCATAAAGGTCATAATTGAAAACTGGTAATCATCAATTAGAATCACTTGGCCTTGCATACAAAATCGCATTCATTAGTTCACATCCCTAACATAGTCATTATCATTTTCTAATCCGATATTTTCATTTGATATTTTGACGTAATGTACTCTTGGGACTCATTGCCGTTGATCCCAAAGGGTCCGTGTGAGTTCTTCTTGAGTTTTTTAAGAACCTGCATGTACAAAGGCAATTTTGTATAGTATATGCCTTTTTTTTTTGCTTGATTCAGAACAAGCGGTAGATTTTCAATGTGGAAACCAAATATACGGCTTTAGATTTTATAACTTTTCATAATAATCTTTAAACTTGTACCGTATGTCATTTTATTAATAGGGGAAATTAAAACAAAAAGGTTTATAAATTATATTTGAATTTTACATGATCAAAACGCTAAACAGATAGGCCTAGATATTTATTTCCTAGCTTACTAATTACAAAACAATTTAAATATAGTAGGCTAAACTGTAGCTTATTAATTAAATATGTTAACTGAAAAGCAAAATAATATTAAAATTCCTTAAGGTTAATTTAAATTCATTTTATAATTTATAATAATTCCAAAAATGGTCATCCAGATTGTAAAAAACTAGCTTTCTATGCCGATAAAGATTTTTGCTGCTGAATAATCAGTGCAACACTAATATATTTATATCTTAATTTCAGGAGGAACAGTAAATGATAATTTGAAGATGCTTATCAAATCCTATTTTCAAGAGAAGAACAATTATGATAATTATTTTTTATTTAAAATTAATAACTTTTTATGTTTTTCTTGCATATTTTATATGCATTTTTTAAACATGCCAGCCGTCCTTCAGTTTTGTTTTTAAAAGGTTTATTTTTATTATGCTTTTTTCAGAAGTATTTTTCATTTCAAATGTTAAATTATGTTTAACAGAAGATTTTGTGTTTGTTAATGAAATGTTTTTTTGTGCAAATTTTTTATATATACTACTCGTCAAAATGACGAAAAATACTGCTCAAATGACGTTCAGAGGGTACAGGAAGGACCAGTTGGCTATGTAACTTTACTAGGTTACTAGGTTTTACAGTTGTCACCGCCGCTGCACACGTGCAGAGTCGCTATGCAAGGAGGGGGGGGGGGGGGGGGGTGGTGAATATATATTATACTAGCATATATTATATATATGATAATATATTATATATATATATCATTATACTATATATTATATTATATAATATATTATATATACATATATTAGTAAATATATTATATAATATAATATATATATATTATATATATAATATTATATAATATATATATATATATATATTATATATAATATATATATAATATACCTATATA
>JABUQX010022638.1:0-15075 GCA_015478945.1 Trachelipus rathkii | reverse complement strand
AGTTAAATTCAGGAAACAAATTTTTATGTACTTCATTGATTATCACTACCGATAAGTCATGCATTTGATGAACAGTTTCACCAGTACCAGAACCTTAGATTAAATGCACAGCGGTAATTTAATACGATCACCACATTCTATAACTACATTCTGCATACTCATTACCATATATTTTAATAAACTAAATATTAAAAATTACCTCTTAGATACTTTAAACCTTCAGATACTTGTTTCCTGATTGCTCTACCAATCTACTGACTATCTCACTAGCGAACTCTCTATATACTATCATTAATCACATAAATTATCTATATATACTACATATCTATGCTATTTACTTTTAAACTACCTCTTTATATAATATCCATGTCTAAATATCTTATACAATCATATTCAAACTTTTTCTACAGAATTTCATCAATACAAAATAATATCTTACGCATTATTCAATTATACCTATGTAGTTACTTCACTACTTATATTTCCATTCTCCATACATTCTAAACTGCCCTGCCCACTATCATTTTCTATTACAAAACCCATCCATATACAAATTTTATAACCTAATTATATACCATATACACTTTCGTCTCTATATTATTCTTCATACCTCTCTTTCTATTCGTCATTTATATTATATATTGGAATATATGTACATCTCAAACGAACTATCCACTAACACTCATGATTAGTACTCCGACTACTTTACTATGACGACAAATATATCATAGTCGGTGATACCTATTGTTATCCGAGCATAAGATATAGTATAGTTTGTGACAGTCATCATCATAGAAACATATAATATTTCAATTTATATTATGCTTCGTTGCAGATTATAAAATAACATTGATGATAATTTAAAACCTTTAAAAAAATGTCTAGGTGAAATATTCAAGTGTGTCAAGGTATATTAGATCCAGATACTCTGCACTCTTAATAACTCACCGTGTGCTTTAGCACCATATCAGTCCTTCAGCTCTCTCATTTTCGATACTTGATTCTTATTCGATCTATCAATAAAGCATATTATAATGAGTCATTCATATCAAATTTACTCTATGATCAAATATAATGTGCGACACAGTGTAGTGTCACTTTCAGTCTTCTGCTTTTAATAGTGCTCTTACCCTATATTATATGAGGTTATACTATTACTGCTTTTCATTCTATATCGTGAATCATATACCTCACATATAATGTGTTTGGTTATACACATATCTTATCATAAATCTAATCTATAGCACTCCATCTCAACTACATTCTTCATAATTATCACCAGCTTAAATATCATCTTATATGCATACAGTATATATATTATTATATTTAATCTTTAATAATATATAATATATAATTGATATATATATTATATATATATAATATATACATATATATATATAATATTATATATATATATATTATATTATATATTTAATATATATTTATTATAGTATATATTATATATATTAATATATTAATATATATATATATGATTTTTATTTATATTATATATATAGTATATAGTTAATATATATATTATATATTATCTATAATAATATTAATATATATATATATATAATATATAGATATATATTATATTATATATATATATATATATATAATTATTAATATATATATTTATATATATATATATCCATATCGAGGCGAATTATTATCACTGAAAGATGTATATAAGTTAAATATGTAGATTATACAGTACTTTCACTATTTGCCTATGACATATTATGATTTTTCCTTTGATTTTTGCTTTATAATAAAAACAAATTGAGTACAAATAAATACTAATTCTCGCATTACTATTTCATATATTTTAAAAATTTCAAAATAAAAAAATCCATTCAATTTATCGATATATCATTAAATAATCTATAAAAATCGATATTTTCTTGCAAATAGTGAAAGTACATGTTTAATCTACATAAACTTTTTACTTTTAAATTATATTTAGTTGATATTTTTTTAATATTTTTTTTTTTTCGGATTTAATTGTAGTAATAGTTTTAATAATATTATCTTATTATAATAATTAAGTATAACGTATAATAATTTGTTGCTTTTAGTGATAAATATATTAATTTTTATTTTATTAGAAACTTTATTTTAATAAATAAATAATATAATTAGAAACATAAATGGAGTCTAATAAAATTATCATTTGTAACATTATTTATAAAGTTTTTATTTATATGTTCAAAAAAATTATCAAATTATAAATAATTTATAAATAGCTGGAGAATATATATAGTATATATATATATAATTATATAATAATATATATATATATTACTCTATAATATATATATATATAAATAATATAATAAAATATATTATTTAAAGTTCTACAAATATAAAAATGCTAAGTATATTATAATATTAATAATCATATATTTTTTTTATATCTTAATTAAATAGTTAAAATCAATACTATATCATATATAATTATCTTAATATATAATTAAATTTTTAAATATATATTATATAATATATTATATTAATAATATATATTAATTTAAACCCTTTAAATAAAATCAAAAAGTGAAGTTATTCTACATATTTACCAATATACTATTATATTATTAGCATAAAATTATAAATATATTTTAATATAATACTATACTCCCTATCTTATATAATGATAACTATATACTTAAAATAATATTATATTATAGTATATTTATATAAATGAAGCAATAGAAATTAATTATAACAAATTGATTAGCTTATTGTAGAGAGATTCAGCAAAATATGTAAATGTTGGAGTCCTGAAATAATAAGATTTGTTCGATCTCTCTTTTGGCATCACTTGTTCTACCCATTTAAAATTTACAATCTCTTATGTAATTCTCTCTTTTATCTCAAAAAATTGATTTTTGTTCAGATGCTTTTTGAAGTGATGGAACAAAAAGTCCTTATAGTGTCTTTGCTCATAAATTAAGAAGCTTTGCTAACTTCTTTAAGCTTCAATTTGCAATGAAAAGTTGCATCCCATTAATGAAATATTGAAAACAATTTTATTGCCAAATATATTAAGTTTCTGTGATTTGTAAATAGATGAATATAGAGCAGTATAAAGTAGCAGTAATGCAAAGTATAATTTCGTATACCAATGATTGTGATACTGAATCTCTTGACCTAACACTGGATATATTTGACTATATACAACCTACATTACTTATACTACCATTTGGTCTTGTTTTAGGTTCATATTTACTCATATATTTACTAATACTTTCCTTTAACTCCATGATATGGATTCAGTTTTAATGTGAGCCGTTGCTGAATTTTTTCAGGATCCTTAGATTCCGCTGCTAATTCTCCACAAGCATTTTCTATTGCTTCTACCTTTTTTTCTTAAATAAGCTCATCAGCTTTGGGCCTTAAGAATATATCTGTATCGTTTAAAATTGCACCCTAAAATTTAGTCATTATAACATTTATTATGTGAGCTACAGAGGCTAATTTGCCAGAAAGCAATCTGGGTATTTATTGTTAACACACTATATATATGTATATACCTTTTTCGAAATTTTGATCGTCATCTACTTTTCCAACTTCCTTTGATGTACTCATTTTTGTTACTTTTTCATTATTATTTTTATAGCAACTTTCGCTCACACTCACGCTTATATTTAAATAAAAGGGAAGGGTATTTATTGTTAGCCCTCTATACATACAGATAATTCTTTATATTATATATAAAGTTTACCTGTATATATTTATAATTTATCACTATTTATTTAAATATAGGTTTCTAAGTTCGGTAAGATCATTTTTAGAGTTTCTGAATCTGAATTTGGTGGATTTAACCCCCCAAAAGGGTTTTTTGGTTCCCTGAAGGTTTTAAATGATCGCTAGATCATTTCTGATTATTCCAATCGATTTATCGTTGTCTTTATCCTCAGACTGACGTTTAAATCGTCTTTCTGCGAGCTCTGGTTGGCTAGATACCCTGAATTTCATGATCTCTATAAATTATTATGTAATCGATAGTTTTATTTAAAATAATCGGGTAGTTCCTAGCAAGTTGGGTAAAGACCACGATAAATCGATTGTAATCATCAGAAATGATCTAGTGATAATTTAAAACCTTCAATGAACCAATAACCCCCCTTTTGGAGGTTAATTCTACTAAATTCAGATTCAAAAACTCCGAAAACGGTCTTCTAGACCTCATTAACAGTCTCACCGACCTTAGAAACTTATAGTTAGACACATCGTTTCAAATTCTAGCAAAGTTAGGGGAAATTCCCAAGTTTCCTGTGGGTCTGAAGCTCCGAAATGTCGAAAGCGTCTTGACGGCCTTGGAGACTCATCGTCCTCTTTGAAAGCGCGTCGTCGTCATTGACTCGCAGTGTTGCCACTGTAAAAAAAGCTAAACTCCTCCAGAGTTGGGGGCATTAATCAAGTCAGCTGCTGACATGCCTGCAGCTTTTCTTGCCGATCGTACCTATAGAAAAAACGCATTAAAAATGCTAAAAAGTATAAACAAATTCTAGAAAGTAACAAAAATGCTAAAAAGTTCCATAAAAATGACAGGTTTCCAGATTTAGCGGTAAATCTGTCATCTGTCCTTTTTGCTGTCAATAGTGCAATGTATACTACTGATGTTCGTACGTTTAAAATATCCTAAGTTAGAAAACCTTTTATAGAAAACTTAAATAAATTAATTTTATCATGTTTTTTTTTATATGAAAATTATCATAATTTTTTTACTTATTGTGTAATTTATTTTAGAAATATGATTTAAAAATTCAATTAGCATTTCAGATATTCTAGACTCTGCCAAAAAAAATATTTTTACAGAGGAGAAAACCTAATTTTAAATATTTAAATAGGAAAGGATTTTATTCCATTACCGTCCGCACTCATGGAAATTTAGATCTAGATAAAAACAGTAGACATTTCAATCGTCGTCTGAACAGGGTATTTGGCTCAATTATTTTTAAAAATTACCTCATGGGATTTTTGTTTGACCCCCCTTATTACTCTCGCGATTGTTCACTGATATCTGTCTATTTAAAGGTAACTTATTTAATTGCAACTTATTTGTAAGTTTTGAAGAACTGAAATTTTTTATGCCCTTGCTTTTAGAATTCTTCAGGAACCTTGATGTTAAGAATACTTTTAAAACTTGACTTCTAGTTTCTATATAATTACTCGATAGTAGTTTGTTTACAATGAGTTAATTAAAGAGCTTGGAAAGCAGCACCGGAGCATGATTTCAGGAGCCAGTGAGCCTTTCGCGCTTCATTGAATATCAAAATAAAAACTGAAAGAATATCATGAAATTGCATGCAAGAACATTAAGAATTCCCATTCCCATTTGACGTCTTTAATTAATTAATGTTGCCAGAACATTCGTTATATAACTAAATAAAACTTGAGAAGGTAGGAAAGGTAACTAATTGTTAAACATGGTATTTAAAAATTGTTTTAATTTATCCCTTTGAGATCATTTACTTTTTATTTTTCTTTTGTAACTAATGGTTTAATTTTACATAATAAACCTATCACTCGACTGTCAAGTTAAAAGAAGTTGTTCTATTTGACCCTGACGTTCGTCGTTCCAAATCTACGATATTAGTCTTTTTTTTCTTAAATGTTTAATTATTTATTTATCGTTTTTAGTTTAATCTAGATTTTCGACCACTCATACTACTTGTAGATGTTATTTTTTTGTATTGTACTTATGTTTAAAGCGTACATATGTGTGTTCCTTAAACTCCATGAAATCGATAATCATTATCCACATGACATTGATTCTACAACTAAAATTCTATGAAATAAAAACACAGTATCACTTATTCTGATATTTCTTCATTTGCTCCACCCTTTTACTTCATGCTTGAAACTATGTATTTGAATTTAATATGCAATGCCTAAATACTTAAGCTTAATTCGATATTGATGTCTTGAAATATTTGTGTATATTATCTGTGGGAAGGAGATAAAAAAGATTAATAAAAGCAAAGCCTATTAGCAGGTTTAATAATAATAATAATAATAATAATAATAATAATAATAATAATAATAATAGATATATATATATATGGGCAAGTACCCCCCCTGCCCACGCCCATATATATATATATATATATATATATCACCTTTATCAGCCGTCAAATGCCAATATGAAAACTGAGAAATACAGCGGAGAATACTGTCTGAAGATCTCAGTTTCTTTTATTTCTGCCAAGATTTAGAGGGCACGGCAAGTAATCTCCCTGCCTACTCCATGTTTGTGTATATTATGTCTGCAGGGAAGGAGATAAAAAAGATTAATAAAAGCAAAGCCTATTAGCAGGTTTAATAATAATAATAATAATAATAATAATAATAATAATAATAATAATAATAATAATAATAATAATAATAATAATAATAATAATAATAAATTTACCTACTACTACTCTAAAACTAAAGAAAAATTACGAAACAAAAGCAGTTGAGGTGACGCATTAATGTATACACTCGTGTATCATAGAGTGTATTAATATTTGTTTTAAAATATCCATTTATTACGAAGGTCTTTTTCTATTACCTTTTGCTCTTTCTTTTAAAATGATTGAGAATGAAATTAATCTTTTGATGAAATGATTCTTCGTTACTTGAATGAGACCCAGAGCCAAACAATTGTTTTGCTTTACTTTATCAAGACTAGTAGCACTTTCACGCTACTTAACTTTTACTATCCCTTATATATATATATTTATATATATATATATATATATATATATATATATATATATATATATATATATATATATATATATATATATATATATATATATATATATATATTTTTTTATATCTTTTTAGTTTCTATATTTATATATATATATGTTATATATTTATATATATATATATATGTAAAGTTAATATATGGATACATAGATACAAAAATTATATTTTGGGATATATAAGATATATATATATATATATTAACTATTTATATCTATATATATATGTTATATATATATATATATATATATATATATATATTGTGCTTTTCCATTGTCGCATAGTCGATTTTACAACAGTACTGTAAGTGTGTGTAAGTCCCTATTTTCTGTAATTAATTGCACTTGTTAACGAGTTCAGTTCGAAATGTTGGTTGGTCTCTGATCACAACAACTACAGGAGATATTCTCCTCGTTGAGCTATTCATATAGGGTGGAGAAAATCTAGCGATTTAAACCTCCAATTAGAGGTGTACCGGAATTTCAGATTTTATTCCGATTTCACATAATTTAGTGTAGAAAGCTTAATCCTCGAAAATCGAGTCGAGAGATGAGATTTTTTTTTATAAACCTGAATCAAATGCCTTCAAGAAAATAATATTTTCATAGAAAGTTTTTCCCCAGTTCCTTCAATTTCATCTCCTAACTATCATTTGTAAAACCACAAATCATTTTCGTGTCTACCTTGTACTACCTCAAGCGTATTAATTTCTTTTCTTAGGTAAAGGGTCTAAAGTACAGATTCAATAACGGTTTAATATAACTTATGGAACTTGCTCATTAACTCATTATAAGCAACGTTATAGCTGATAGACTTTTAGATTTTGTTAAATCTATATTTAGCTTCCAATCATTGCTCTGACACTTTGAAATTGCTATCAATACCCATACCCAAGACAAGATCTTTTCTTTGTCAGCAAACTCAGGTCATTTCTCATTCATGTAATAAATAAAATTCTTATTTGGGTTATCAGCAGAGATGGCAAAACTCTTTTTTTATTTTTTTTATTTTTAAATGTTCACATTTTAAAATTTTTAAAACTTTAATAGCCTAAAAAAAATTTATATAGTAACTTTTATATAGCATTTTTGAGTATGTGGCACCTAATAAAAATGAATCACATTTTTTAACTACTCAATTTTACCGCTCTAATAGTATTATCTAGGTATGGTTGACCAGTGATCACAAAACTTTCTTGAGCATTACCCCAAAATATATTTGTGCAGAACGCTACCTCACTTGAATGTGAGGAGAAAGAAACTAATTGCTTTTAAAGTTGTAGCATATTGTATACAAATATTTGTCTTAAATTCCACTAAATCACAAACAATCAATCAATCAATAAACAAGCGCACAAAGGGCGCTCAAATTCAAATTAGCTCATTGACCCATTTGTACTGCGAATACAGTCATACAAGCTGAAATGTATGTGTTATTATACTTGACAAATCAACTTTAATAGCAAAACGCAAAATTAACAAAATAGTCATGAAAAATAAACTGCATGAAATATGAATATAGCAACAGCCAAAAATAATAAAAATCTTATCAGGGAACAAAAGAATTTCCTTGAAAACTTTTTCCTTTCAGGTTGTGAGGAAATAATGATGTTTGATTTTTGATACAACATCAAAATTAGGGCTATTTGATGTCAGAGCAAATAGTTAACCTACTGTTTTTGGCGTGCAACTTATTTTTGTATTTTGTTTTTAGGATTATTAGAATGGAAAATTCTTTTCTCGACATCATTTTTACACTTTCTCGTGTGCAATTCTGAAAGATTTGCGTCTCTTGATATCCAAAAAGCTGACAGATCTGCCTTGTTCTGAAATTCAGTACGCGATAAAGAAGTGTCTCTCTCAGTGCTTTTGGCTCTTCTGGCGCATCAGTATAATTTCACATTTAATTGGATTCAGACTACCCAACTGAGAGTATGTTAATCAAGCTCTGGAAAATAATCAGAGAACCACTTCCCGAATTTGTAAAATGTCTTTTAGCTGAATCCTATATATCACCAAATGAAAAATTTTCTCATTGTTCAAAAAGCACAGATAACATTGTAGAAGCAACCTTGATGTTACCAAAAAAAAGAGATTTTCCCAATCTTCCAAAAACAGTTTACTTTTTTTTTTTTTTTTTATAAAGTTCACACCTCACGGGCATAGCCCTATTCAAGGAGGGGAACTTCTCTAGGTAATTTCTACCTAGGATAAGAACTAGGATTCGAACCCACGACCTTGCCATGCGACTCTGTCGCTCTACCGTTTGAGCCACGGTAGCGGCTATCAGCAAGAGAAGAGAAGAGAAGAGAAGAGAAGAGAAGCAACCTTGATGTTACCATAAAATAAAAAGAGATCTTCACAATCTTCCCAAAACACGGTTAACTTGGAGAAGCAACCTTGATTTAACAAAAAAAATCTTCACAATCTTTATAAAAACACAATTAACTTTGGAGAGGCACTGATCTTGCTATTGTTACACTTCTTGGATCCATATGCAGAAATCTTTTCTCTGGCCAAAATGCCATTGATATTTTAAAAACCTTGATACCTTAAAATACGTATAACAACTACCGTATGTGATAAATAATTTGTTTTTTGTGTTTGTCAAAAGTTTTAACTAAATTGCTAATTTGTTTATATACCGTCAAATGGGGTAAAACTGGTTTCGCAGGGTAAAACTGGTAAGTTTAGAAATTGTGCTATATTTTCATAATGGCAACCGTTATGAACTTGGGAAAAGGTTTTTTTTTGGTAGATAAAAGACTATATTTGAATGTTATTTCAAAATTAAATTAAATAAATTACAACTATAGTTCAAAAAAAATTTCCCCCATTGTAAAAAATTTTTTTTTTGAAAAATTGCAAAAAAAAGTTAAGATCTGCACAATCTCCAAAATATGATGCTCATTAATGCTAGTAAAGTTTAAGTTCTACATGTTTTTTCTACCCAAATTTATTTTTTAACATGTTTAATACTTGTATTACATAGTTTTGTTAATCAAATTAGTAAGTCACAACGTACGAGAAATTAAAATTAAATTACCATTTTTACTCGAGGCACTTACCAGTTTTACCCCCAAAAAAATTTTTCACACCAGCATTTTTAAAAAAAATTACTAAAAATATTTATTTTCACATTTTTAATATTTTCATTATTCTATAACACTTAAGAAGGTTTGAATTTGAGAAAAACATTTAAATATGGGTGTAACTTGAAATTTCGATTTTTCATGACTCGACAAAAAAAAAAAAAAAAAAAAAATTACCAATTTTATCCCATTTGACGGTAGGTACAATTTACACCTGAGAGACTCGAGCGTCTCATCTGTTCATATGTTTGACAAAATATTACTATAAACGATAATCTTTCCAGTTGGTGGAAGTTTGTAAAAATGTAAAATGATGAATAAGATGATAAACTTCCTTAGAGGATTTGTGAGTTTTTGTTATGACAAATGAAAATTCATTACTGTCGTACAAGCTTAGGGTCAATTTAGAGAATCTAAATATTTTTTTTGTCTGGAATAAACTGCGATGAAACCAGGAAGTGTTAAAAGCGCTGAAAATAATCAAAGTATACAAAAGAATTATGAAATGAATTTTAATTTCGCTACAAATTAGTCTATATATATATATATATATATCAGGGGCGGCTCTAGTCGTGCAATTTATAGGTAGTTGCATCTGAAATTTCACACACAAATATATATATATATATATATATATATATATATATATATATATATATATATATATATATATATATATATATATATATATATATATATATATATAGGTTGTGGTTGGTATTGAAAATTTGTATAGTTAAACTGTTGATTATGTTTAATTTTTAGGACTTACCTATATAAGTATGAAGTAACTGAACATCAATTTCTTTATTTAAAAAGAAAATCTGGTCTCCGTTCTTAGAATGAGCAATTTTTAATAATTTTGCAAATAAAGATCACAAATACACTGATAAAAATCCTTTTCTACTGAGAGCATTACTAATGCCGAAAGCCTGTCCTGCCCCATCGTATTTCTCACAAAAGTCTTAATCCTTTTTAATGTAGAGAAACACCGCTCAGCATCCGATGTGGTCATCGGGATAGTTATAAGGACTTTTAATATTTTTACACATTCACCGAATGTGTCTTCTAATTTATTTTCACTTATGAAATCAAGAAAAGCTACAGCTCCGGACATTGAACGAAATTCTTCAGTGTTGTAAATTAATGAAAGTTCCGTCTGTAGTTTTTTTATGTGAAGGGGAGGGGGGACAATTTTTACAAGTTTTTAAGTTTTGGGCAGGAAAGTTGGAATTATAATGGGCAAACATTTGTGGCAGAAATAATGTAGAAGCAATTAGATGACCTAAAATTTAAATTTGTCTTTCATCTGACAAATTATTGTGTCACATATTTCTTTTGCTCTCTACTCTACTTAAATTGGAAATACTTGTTTCTGCTTTCCGATTTGCTACATTGTGAGCGCTCTCTTGAAATTTAAAATTTTCTCTTATGGAAAGAACTTTCCTCTCAAAAGTATCAATGCAGAACTTATTATTAATGGGATCAACATTTCTTTATTGAAATTGACTATAGTGAATGTCTACTCTAGGCATGATTTTATGGAAAAAATGAAAGTACAAAAATTAAATTTATTACTCGATAACCTTGACATGTCCAGATGCAAGTGAAATTGTATTTACATCTTGAAATTCGTCCCCATTTAAAATAACCTTTAAACATACTTTTTTTTCTTCTTTATTTTCAAAAACTGTATTTATTGATCTTGAATGAAAGTTCCATCTGGTGGAAATTGAGCGAGGTAGTTGTTTATTTACTACTTGATTCAATACCGCTGTTCTCTTTGGGCTTGTGGAAAAGAAGGTACATATGGTATGAAGATTAGCAGAAAAGATGCGAACATTTCTGTGAACTGGATAGTAGAATTTATCATCAATATTGTTGATGAGTATGGGATAATGTATTCAGCTTTTGATATATTTCTCCTCAGCTTTGCTTAAACCCCACCAGACGAGCCTCTCATAACATTAGCACCATCATTAGTTTGTGATATTAATTTATCCTTGAGGTCATTTATACCCAACCTTTCGATCTCTTTTAAAAGACAAGTAGTAAGTAGTTTCAGCGTCATGCTTTTCTGGTGCAATGAAGTTCCAAAATATTTCTGTTGGTTTTCCTTTAACAATGTATCTAAAGATGACAACCATTTGGTATATGCTGGAAACATCACTCGTTTCATCTGCAATGACAGATAGAAAATCAGCTTCATGAGTTTCTCTTACTATCTCCTCGTAACATATTTCAAGCATAATTTGTAGAAGTTAATTCTATATTGTTTTCGAAGTCCCCCCGAAAACAGTGGCTTTCTCTAGATGGAACCTTAATGAATTATCTAAATAGTTGCTCAATTTCCCTAGCCCTTTGAAGACACCTGGAAAAGTTAAGGATTTAGTTTCGTTATTCTCCTCAATGCCAACTCAAATGCTCCTCAAAAAAATTTTATGCAGCTTACGATAATATTCAAGATATATCTATTGTTCTTAACATTCTCATTAGGCTTATGTATTGATTTTCTATACTCTCTGTCTAGCTCTTTAGCAATGTTTAAGTTTCCAAATAGTGAGAGGCTTAAAGATTTTTCATGTGTACCTTTGTGTTTTCATGATATTTTGCCTGAGATGCCAGAGATTTATCTCTTACACCTGGTCCATGGGTCTTCACCACCGAACAATAAACATGGAAACAATGCAAAGAATTTCTTTCCACACAACCACAAATCAATTTAGCCTCATAAATAGATAAAATTAAAAACTCGTTTGAATTGTCTGTTCTTACACTCATTTAACCATCTGCTCTATATTTAAAGCTGGAAGTACACCGGAATAAATTTTAATTTTCAGCTTCTCTTCAGCTTCATCCCTTGTAAAGCATTTGTGATCGGTAAATGGGCAGTGATTACTGAATTCATCTATGAAAGAAAGATATATATATAGCATATAGTACAGAGAAGAAAAACAGCCGGAGCTGCAGCATAGAGCTTTCTATATGTACATATATATATATATATATATATATATATATATATATATATATATATATATATATATATATATATATATATATATATATATATATATATATATATATATATATATATATAGGTTCCCTTTTCTGTTTTAGCCAATGGTCAGTTTGAATTTTTTTTGTTTTTTTTTTAATATATTGCTACTTTAGGCTACTACTAATAATGAATTCAGTGGTACCTTATCATAGATTCAAAAGTTCCAGTTAGTTTTTAAAATAATTTTTAAAACTCTTTGAGGTAAATATTATTTTCAAAAAGAATTTTACCCAAAGTATGAAATATATATATAAACCATCTACATATTTGGAATCATGTATAAAGCCAAACAATGAAAAACAAAAACAAAAAATATTTTTTTTTCATAAATTAAATATCTCAAAAATGACACTTACAGAAACCAATTACATATTTGGAATGAAGCGTATAAAGTTTTTTACAAATATGTAAAAATAAAAATAAAAATAAATTTATAAAAAAATGAAAATTAGTTTTCGAGCCGATTTGGGACAGAGGGGGACGTTTTCCATACCCCGTGGGAGAGGGGCGGAACTCCCGTGATACCCAAATACCAAAGAGCGGGGGTTCCGGAGACCTCCCCGGAGGGGGGAAACAGTCCCCTACCCCTGTCGTTCCCCGGAAGGCCGAGAACCTGACGCCATCTTTGCATAACTGGGTATTCTTTACGCGCGAAAATTTTTTTTAAAGCTGTATGATCCCGTGCAAACGTAACTGGTCCTATATATTTTTGACTCATGTCCGTTACACCTGAAATTCATTGTTGGTATCATATAGTAGCAATATATTAAAAAACAAAAAATCAAAACTGGACCATTGTGTAAAACAGAAAAGGGTCTATATTGGCAGCAGCATATATATATATATAGCAGTATATATATATATATATATTATTATTATTATTACATATTATTATATATATATATATATATTATATTATTATTATTATTATTATTATCATATATATATAGTTATATATAGAAGATATATTATTATTATTACATATATGTTATTATATATTATATATATATATATATGGTTATTATATATTATTAGTTATTATATTATTAGCATATTATATACATACATATAAATGAAATATATGTATTTATATATATATATGATATGTTGTTATTGTTATTATTATTACATATATTATATATGGATATATTATTATGTATAAATTTATTGTTATATATATACATATTGCCACATAGGTCTACAGATCTGTTGTTATAAGTTGTTATGTTGTTGTTATATATTATTATAGATATATATTACTACATATATATATATATATATATATATATATATATATATATATATATATATGTTATTATATAAAGATCGTTATTATATATATATATAAAGTATGATATATATATATATATATATATATATATATATATATATATATATATATATGTATTCAAGTTTGCTTGAGGTGTCTGAAACGGTTCGTCAGATTGAAAACTTGTATATTATAGTTTTATCAAAATCATATTGAGGAAAATGTGTCAATAAATTTCTTAATAATTCAAATATTAGTGAAGCTTAAAATCTAGAAATTGGTCTAAAACCTCCCCATATATGTATATCTAAAGAAAAATATAGGTAGAGAAAAAAAGAGATATATATAGATATATATATATATATATATATATATATATATATAGGTATATAGATATATTTATGTTATATATATATATAAGATAGTATATATATATATATATATATATATATATATATATATATATATATATATATATATATATGGTCAGCATCTCGAAAGCAACATATGTAACTAAAAACTATAACGGCTACAGTAAAATAAATAACATTTTATTAATCAGAGACATTTATCAGATGAAATTAAAAAAAAAAAATAACGCTTTTGAAAATTAAAATTGTTAAAAATGTTGGAAAACTTGTATGATAATTATCGTTTTTCGAGAGAAGTAAGAAGGAGTCTAGCGCTTGGAGAGAGCGAAAAAGTCGCCAGATGTTAGCCTGCTAACTAAAGGATACCCTACGGTAAACCTAAAATAGACAAAGTCGGTTTTCGGCTCACTGGGGACGATTTGGGAGACTTCGTCCCCCTCTTGTTCCTCTCTCCTCCGTCACTGAAATGTAAAGGAATAAAAAGAAAATTAACATTTTCTCCAGAGCATAATAATAATAA
>JABUQX010022637.1:40000-54771 GCA_015478945.1 Trachelipus rathkii | reverse complement strand
CTTATTAAAGCTTGATTTGTGGTTAGCATGTACCATAGCTAAAGAATTTTACTGTTTGGTAGTTAGTTTGCGTATATATTATCATCTCTTGACCTTTGTTCTAGTGCATAAATTGATCAGGCCTTAGGGTGTGTGTGTAGGTTGTGTTTGTCGCGTGGGCCATGTGTTGATAAATATTTAGTTGACTTGGGAAAATCTTCCAAAAGGCCTCTTGTTTCGCCTCTAACTGGGTTCTCCTTGTTTTCTCTCCTATCTCTATCCTGAGGTATATCACCTACAGATCTTCTTGATATGAATCAATTAACTTTCTGATTGGGACAACGATATCTGATGGTGTATAAAGCAATGTAAGAAATTCTTTTAGATCGGCTGTTTAAGCTGTCGAAAATTATCCAGCGGCGTTAGAATGTTCATCACAACCTGTTCACCATTCTCATGCTGAAGTGCAACTCACTCTACCAATCAACTTCTCATGGCACATCGTACATGCTCCTACTACTATTACTGCTATTTTTATTTGGCAAGGCCGACTACTATTTTAAAAAGTGCAAAAAAAGATCATCATAGAGTTTTCCCTCAGACTACACAATACTTGTGTATCATAAGCCTCACGAATGGGCGACATAAGGTAGGTGGAAAATTTCGAGTGGATTGTTACGATCCTAACACATTTTTTTAAATGTTCATTGTTGAAGCTTAAGATGAGCTTCAATGGATCAAGATATTTAACCTTTTTCATAAAAACTTAGATCTTTTTCACAGTCTTCTCACGCATAGCCAAATCTTTCTTGCTCATAAGTCTCATTTCAAATTATGTTCTTAAACTTTACTTCCTCAAACATCCTCTTCTCTCACTTATCTCGTATATGCATGCATTCTCTCATAATTCTAGCTTGGACAGTCTATATAACCTGCTCTCATTCATAATATCCTCAGTCACAATGTGTCAGTCATTGTCTTCTTGTTTATGATTATGTGGTTTTCAAGCAGTAACCTCAATCCGGAAACATTTATAACCAATTTGGAGTCAGTTGCCAACATAGAACTTTCTGCTTTCCTGATAATGAATCAGTCAAATTATAATGCCTCTTTGTGACAGATATCTACATTCTCTCTTTCTCTTCACATCATCATTCACAAAGATCTCTCAGGCGTGCATCATACTTCTCTACACAATTCTTATATTTCTCTCTCTTGTGACTGTACTTTTCCTCTCAACTCCAGTTAGTACGAGCTAAGTTCGCTGATATATACATCAAAGATCATCCTCATCTACTCCTTATACCTATCATCTTTCATAAAGACTTCACTTCATTCGACCATCTCACATCAATTTTGTCTAATTTCTGGAAAATACAATTTTGATAAGTTCGCTATCCATGATTTAGTATTCTCTGTCTACAGCGCATTTTGCATTTACATTACACACTCAAAATGTGATAATTCCAAAACTAATATTTTTACTGGCTTTAATGAGTTGTTCATCTCATTATCAGCTCATATAATATACATAACGAATCAAGTTATAATTCATTTTGCTGTTAAGAGATTTCAATAATTAAGAATTTAATAATTATTATTTTTCTAAATTATTCTCTCTTTTTTTTTCTATTTCAAATATTTATTGATTGTTTCCTATTATTTTATCTCCTTCTTATTGAAGTAATATATCTATCTACCATATCTCTCTTACTATACTATTACTCTATTACTCTCTATTCACTATATATCTTCTATACATCTCTATTTATTATACTATTACTTCTCTCTACTATCTCTCTCTGCTTTATACTTTTAAAATATATAATATGTACTAGCTTCTCTCTACTATCTCATTGTCTATCTCAAAAGTTTGCGTTTACTGAGTTGAGTTATATTATATATATTCCTCTTAATCTACAAAACACCCCGAAACTTTCTCATTTTTGTATCCCCATCTATCACTATCTATCTCTATCTATATAATATCTCATGTCAATCTTGTTTTGACCATATTTGCAAATACTCTATCCTTGTTCTGCATGTATCATCATCTGTTACCCCTTAAATCTGATTTTTTTTTTCACTCTAAATTTCACATACACATAAATACACCTCTACGAATATCTATATATTTCTATAATTCA
Source organism: Trachelipus rathkii (assembly GCA_015478945.1). Lineage (NCBI taxonomy): Eukaryota > Metazoa > Arthropoda > Malacostraca > Isopoda > Trachelipodidae > Trachelipus > Trachelipus rathkii. The sequence continues at coordinate 52,645 of JABUQX010022637.1, read as the reverse complement.
TAAAGAAAAAACACCCTAAATTTTTTTGCACTGCCTATACTATATTCATCACTATATATCTCTTCTCTATATATTATACTCTACTATACTATAATTATATATATATATATATACTATATCTATATATATTATACTCTCTCTTCATCTATCTATATATATCTTATTATATACTAATACTATATATCTATATAATATATATATATCTATCTATCTTCTCCTCCTCCTCTCATCTCCATCTCTATATTACTCTCTATATATCTCTGTACTCTCTCTACGTGGGCGAGATAATGAAGATCATTTAATTCAACTTTACACTAAATTAAATCACTTCACTATCCTCGGGTACGATATAATAAGTGAAGGTGTATTTAATAGAATTTTGATGTTATTCTTTTAATAACTTCTTTTTTATTTTGGTTGTTTTCACCATAATAATAGAATAATTTTTTATTTGTATAATAAATAAGGAGTGGGTCACAGACCTTTAAATATATTTTCGTGAATACTTAAATCCATTATATTATATTACATTTTATTTTAGAACAGTTTGCAAGGTGGGGCAATAATATAATGCCATTTCCTTACTCGATCTCTATCACCGTTCTTTCTAATTATTATCTTATTTATTTCAACAATGTGAATCAACTTTGCGTATCAAATGACACTAACAAGAGATTTTCTTTATAAGAACATTAATAATAGTATAACACCTTTATTTTATTACAAAAATATAAATAGTGTGTTGCCGGTGCGATGTCCCGGGACACTTGGTAAACGTGCCTCTGGATGTCGGGGCCTCCTCACTAACTGGCGTTCTTTCTCCTCCTTTTTGGCTTCATCTTATATCGCCGCGTAAGAGAAAGACGTTCTATTGGTGCCTCTTGTTTCAATTTATATCTAACATACAAATAAGGAATAACATCATAGTTATTCGTGTGTGATTCTAATAAGATGTAAGGAAAATTTTACCGTACATACTATAATACACCTAACGATTGGAGCTTTGTTTCCTAAGAGTTCTAGCTTAATAATAGCCTTTGCCTCCCAAGAGTTCTAGCTTTATTAATTACAATAAAGATTTTATTAATAGCATTATTTTATATAGTACTCTACTTAGTACATATGGTGCATCCCTGTGCATCCCCGGTTGATCAAGAATACCCAGCTTTCAATTCTAAAAAAATACATTTTTTTAAAAAAATTTTAAGTCGGCATAAAACAAAAAAATGAAATTTTTTCATTTTTACGAGTCACTCTATTCTGTTCTTTTTTTTTTTTTTTTTTTTTTATAACGCCTCGGTCTTCTGCTATATCGATGCACCCTACTCCCGCATACGTATAGTCAGTCATGTCGATTTGGGCAGGAGATACTCTCCCCTCTCTCACATGTATTAATGAACGAAAGGTTTTATTACTGTTTCGTTCTATTGCCTTAGATACTCATTTTTATTTTATGGCTTTTTATACTTAATTCGAACTAACTATACTAAAATTCGGTCACCTAAATACATTATAAAAATACTTTTAAGCCGATAGATTTTCATAATAACTTATACTAACACATAAAATAAAAATTCGTAATATTACTAATTCTAATAGTTCTTTTCATTAATATTTTTCAATATATCAGAAGAACCGAAAACATTCCCTATCACTCTAATTATCATATTCTTAAAATAAATAAAAATACAATAATTTTTAAAATGTGGGAATTCCCGTCATGCATTTAAAACCTAAAGAACCTCTCACCAAAATATGACCCTTTAAAAATATTATATCAAATTTTTAATGCACCCTTTCAAGATTATACAGTCTTTTCTTTCTTCATTCCCTCCGAAGACAAGGGAATTATATTTCTCCATCTATAACGGTGGAACTATCTCTACCGATGCCCCATTTCACAAATACATACTCTTCTCCATTGAACGTATATACAGTTTTTACCAAATAAATTTTATATTAAAATACACTCACGTTACAAATTTTTTTCTTCTTAAACAGAAGTTTTATTACCTTCATTTACGGAAAATGTTACGATCCCCGTATTAAGCAATAAGTTGTTACTCACTCTCCATTTTACCTCCTGTTTCCCCCTCCTAGCGTGGGGTGACTGGGTAGTTGAGAATCGATCGGGGGTACATCACGCTCATCTATCTCTCCTCTCTGCTATCACCATGCATTTCTCTCCTGAGTGCACTTGCTCTCTTATTTTTCTAGGTCAAATCCTAATCGAAAGTCTTTCCTTTACATGTCCTTCCCTATATCTACATTCTCTCTAGTGTTCAACTCAAATAAATCTATTCACCTTCTTATTTTAATACTATACCATTAATTATGTCCTTGCGAATTATAATCTCTTACTATTTTAATTAATTTTTCAATAACTATAATAAATTTTATTTTGTAGTGATCGACTTTTGTCACTTACAAAAATACTTTCGGATGACGAAAATAACGCCTATGTGAGAATGGAAGAGCTTTGAAAGACACACCGGCAATTTTGAGCTTTAACTCTTAGGAGGCGACTTTGACTTTTGTAGTTGTTATAGTAACTCGCATAGTAACTCGCGTGTTCTCGCCCCAATTTTTAGTTAAGCCTACTTCGATGAGTAACAGGCTATAACGTTTTGGGACCGTGAGTCTTCAAATCAGGAATCTGACTCGTCTCTTCTTGAGTTTCAACATTTTTAGAGAAAGAAGCTTTTGCTTACGTGCCTTTTGTAGGTCTCACGCTATTGGCGGGGGGGGTCTTTTTCCCTCTCTCCTATCTCCCGTTACCGCCAACATATATATACGAGAAGAGTACACCAGAGCTTGCTCTCTGGAATTGGCCTCTCTCACTGATTTTGAATAAGTATATTTACCACCTTTTTTCTTTTTTTTTCACAAAGGCACGGTCGACTTTTTATTTCTGATTTCTTCTCTCTCATTATTGTTTTGATATCTCTATTTTGTTTTTTTTTTTTATTTTTTTTATTGAAGGGTACGAGAACTTATTCTCTATGCCTGTCGTGTTATAAGAACCGTAAATAATATCTTCAAACGATTAACAAAGTACAAAAGCCGGTTTCAGAATTTACATTCAAAAGAGTTTAAAAACTCACAAAACAAGAACTCTACTTCTTAACACTGTTCAGTAAAGAGTATAGAAATAGAACATTACTATGCTTTCACTTGCTTACATAGTATATTCTCATAGCACAACTTTTGCGCACAATTATTATCCTGAACCAAAGTATACGCCAGTTTCTATTATTATTATTATTCTTATCATGCTATTTTTGAGATATAATATTTATTATAAAAATACTAAGACAAATACGAGCAATTTTTAGTAAACTAAATAATATATATATCATAAGTAACAAACAACAGTTATATCAGAAGTTAATAACTCACGTATATAAACGTATATACAAACAAGTCTACATTAATAGAGTATAAAAATATAGATCATAATAATTATAATAAATATATACAAAATCAACATGATCTAATAAAGTAAGTTTATACGTACAAGTGTAACTAGAGTTGTACACAAAACCAATGTCAAATCACAACAATATAGTTGTATGCAGCCATAGAGACGCAAAGCTTTTACGATAAGAGTCTCAAAGACACATACACATTCACCATCAGAAGTTTCCCACGGATACACATAAGTGAACTGCTATGGTATACAATCCCATAACTTGTTAGAAACAATCGTAGAGCATGTCAACGATATTCTAATAATATAAGGACATCACACATCCCATCACCTCAACAACACACCTCATTTTCCTAAAGACTCAAAGTTCTGTAACCTCCTCCCAAAATTAATTTCATTATTGATATTTCTTTACCTATGAATTTACCTTATATCCAAAACAAAAATTTCCTTATTGATTTATCTCTTAACAACTATAAATGACTAAGCGGCCTAAAGTTTAGTAACATCCGGGTTCTCTCACAGGAGTTGCAACAGCACGCATTAGCTCTGAGAGCACAGCAGTAGAACAGGTGAACTCACGATTCGGGTTTAAAAAGTGGAAGTGTGAGTGGCTAGCTGAGAAGAAAGAGTGAACACAGGGAGAGAGGCGTTGAATTTTTTGTTCGAGAATGGCTGGGTTAAAAAAATAATATTTAATTTTGGGCATTTTCCTCTAGTTACTTATCCAAAGACCATTGTGTAATTAATTATATAATTCCATTATAATTTATTGTAAAATAAATCTATTACATACTATAGTTATAAAAATATATTACTAGCTACTCAAATGCCCTATTTACATTTTAGTGCCATACAATCTTATGTGTATGATATATTAAGTATATATAGGTCTCTTTTATATTTTTATATACTTTTTATTATACAGCCGAATTATATTTACTTTGTATTAAAATTCTAATTATAACTAAACTGCATTATATATATAAATGACAGCGAGCGTGTCCAGCAGTTATCCAATGGGTTCCCGCACGAAACCAGCCCCTAACATGGAGAGAGAGAGGAAATTTTTAATACCACGTAATTTATCTTTATTTCAGAAGGTTATTTAATTTTAAAATAATTGAAATTTTAATTTTATAACCATTTTTTTGTTGAAGTGATAGAATAGGGTCACCCTGAAATGTATGAAGCACTTTTTAATTCTGCATAGTTAATATTAAGAATTTTAAAAAGTAATACATATAAAGTGATTTACCTAATTCTGTAAATATAAATTAATCATTCATTAAATGAATATTGTGTACGTACGATGTATTAAGTTTGGTGAATGGTGATAATGTATAATATTATAATTGAATTTTTTATTTGTCTAACATTAAAGTAAGATGAGAAGAGTGTTAGATTTTTGTACCTGACATTAGTTAACCATAATTATGAATGTCCCTCATTTATTCCAAAATTATCCATTCTCTCCCTAGGCAATTTAGTGTTGTAACGGTTTGTTGCACAGAGCTTTTGTTATTATGGCTTATGTTTTTATCTTTGTGAATTAATACCAATCCTAGTCAATAAAAGAATGAAGGAGGTCGAGTGGCTTTTATTCATGATAGTCTTCAAGAGCGATGGATGCCGATTGGCAGAAGAAAAGTCGTCGAGAACGTCGCGCCTTGCAGTGGATGCCATCGAGAGGGAAAAAGTCGTCAAACGTTGCAGCATTTTGAATGGCCAGGGATTGAATCTAGTGCGCCAGCATATGTCGACTTCGAGAGAGAGCTTTGTGTTGTCTCAGAGAGCGTAGGCAAGGATCCAACCCAGGACTAAGCCCCAACAATCCTCCACTGTCACGTGAAACCCATCATCTATGATATATAAAGCCAGGAGTGGCTTACGAGAGTGAAGAAAGTTTTTAAATTTATATAGGTGCTAATTAAAAATACTATATAAAAAAATTCTTAGGAGAGCAAAGTTCCCACAGTCTCCCAGTCCTAGAGCAACGGCGAGTCAAGAGAGAAATCATCTCATCAAGACGAAGCAACGCGCCGACTCTAGAGAGGAGAGTTTATACTCTTCGCGAGAAGAAGCCCGCTAGAGAGGAAGTCTCTCTCGAGCAGAAGCAGACAGTCAAGAGAAGACGTCTTCTCAAATTCAGCCAGCTAATTGAGAGGGAAACACGCTCCGTAGTACAAACTAAAAAAATAGAAATTTTTTCTACCCTCCCCAAAATAAATAAAAATAACGCTGTTGACAAATTTGGTTGCGCAACCGCTTACAAAAAAATAAAAATACATAATTAATTAATAATTATAAAACTTTTTAACACGACTAATATTATTAAAATATTTCTCTCTGGAATGCCCAATTATAATGTAGGGCATAATAATTTATTGTGATAACAGGTATGACAAAAACTCACTTGCTAATTTTAAGTATTTTTCTTATTTCTTGTCGAGATGGAGCGACTCCCCTTTTACTATCTTTATATCTACATATATATTTCTTACAGGTGTGTTGTAAATAAAGGTGTATTTATTAATGATGCTAATTATTCAATTTGATTACAGATACAAATCTAAATTTGGAGTGTGGTTCGTAAAATAATCATTAGTGAAATACTTTTTCAAAATTTTATTTTACCCCTCCTTTCCAATATCTCTTTTTCTTTAATTTAACATTCAGTAAACTTAGTAAGATACTAACAGTTACGAAATATTATATATATATATATAAAAGAGTAGTAACTATAAAATAAACTAAACTAATATATATATATATATATACACTATATACACTCAATATATATATATATATATATATTATTATATATATTATATTATTCATATAATTAACTAAATATATTTATGATATATATATAATTATTAATATTATAATAAGAAGAGAAAGAGAAAGAAGGAAGAGAAAAGAGAGAGTAATTGAGCAAGCAGACGAGCGTAGTCCGACTGGCACCCAAGCCGAAATTACGCACCAACACGCACATACACCCACACCCGCAACACGGCGTACATAAGTGAGACGCACACCGCTGAAGGTCAAGCGGAAAGAAAGAAGGAAGAGGGATAGAAAAAAAGAATTATATATATATATATATATATATATATATATATTATATATATTAATATTATAATATTATATATATATATATATATATATAATTATATACATCACTAATATACCTATACCCTATATAACTATATAACTAACATATATATATATTATATGATAGTTTTTAATCAATTATTATTTCACTAGTAGGAATATATATATAGTTTTAACATAGAGTTAATAAGTAAGGAGGTATATATATATATATATAAATATATATTGGGAATATATATTTTTAAAAAAAAAAATAAAGTAAGCAAGTAATATATATATATATATATATATATATAATATATTATATATATATATAATATATATCATATATATATACGTATAATATATAATATATATATATATATATATATATATATATATATATATGTATATATATATAAACATCAACACATATATATATTATTAATATAATAATATATATATTGGTATCAATTTAAAAATTTATAATAAGGCAAGCCTATAAATATACAAAATATATATTATAAATATATATATATATAGTGATAATATATATTTATAATCATATGAATATTTATAGCAAATATTTATTTGTCACGTTAATTTAGGGAAATATAATAGGTATATTATTTATAGAAAAGTGATTAAAAAAATAGGGGTAGAAGTAAGTAAGTATATATATTACTATAGAGATATAATATATAAGGTGCTCGAAAATAAGAAAAGTATCGGTGAGAGTTAATTATAAATATATATATAGTGTATTAATATTTTTAATTAATGATGGATTATATAATATATATACTATAATTATATTATATTAATATATATATAATAATATATATATATAATATAATTATATATATATATATATATTAATATATATATTATTAATATATATATATATATAATTATATATATATTTATTATATATATTACGATATATATATACAGTTACGAGCGTGAGTTTTATTATAGTACGTTTTTTATGGGAAATAAATAAGAGTTTTTTTTTTAGAGAGACTAAAGTGTCTTTCTTTCTTTTTCTAAGCGAACATTATAATAATTAATATATAATATTATATTATATATATATATATATAATATATATATATTATATATTATATATATATTAATTATATTATATATATATAACGGTATTATTAATAATTATAATTATACTATTAATATATATATGATAATAATAATTTTGTATATGTTGATATCGAGAAATTATGATGTATAGGTGGTGTTTTATTTTGGTTATTATTTGGTTGGTTTAGATTGTAAGGTTTTAATAAATCTTGGTTTAGCTCCGTTTGTTTTTGTATTTATTATTTATGTAGTTGAGTTAGTGGGCTGTATGGTATATATACAAAGAATATATTAATATATATATTAATATAATATATCATTTAGAGGAAAGAGATTATATTGCTCGTCTTTTATTATAGAAAGTTTTTTTTTTGAAGTCGTACACACAGTTCACATTGATTCTTATTTAGAAACGCTTTTTTTTTGAAAGTCGAACGAGACTATATACAGTGTTTATTTTTTTAGATAGATTTCTCAATTAGCAATTCGATACAATAGACTAAAGTGTTCATTTGGTATTTTTATAAAATTATAAGTAAAGGTATATCTTTTTATATAATATTTTAAAACATATTATACAAGAAATGACTAGACACAGAAATATGATAAATGTTTTTTAATTTCACTATTTTTTATTAGTGACTAAAATTAAGCAAATTTTGTGCTTAAATTTTAAGACGAAAGGTGAGTAATAGTAATAGAATAGATTATACCGATAGCCAGTGTTTTGCAATTCGTTATTATATCATTTTTGCAATAATTTAAGCGATAGTTTATTTTTTATTTTAGTTGTTTTAAAATAATATGTATTTTATTATATTCTTTTAAGTGAAGATAGAAACTCAGGATCCTAGAGAGGACTACAGTATCATTACGATGAAGAGATCGGTATTTAGAAGTGTATAATTTATCACCCTAGAAGCTCAAGGAAGTTATAAGTCTTCCGGGAGGGCGTAGATATCTCAAAGCTCAATATGTTGCCTTATTTCAGAAAACACAGTATCATTTGATAACAACAACGAGTCATCGAGAGTACAGAAATTAATACTCTAATTTAACTTACTATATAATCACTATATATGCTCGATTTAGGGCAGTAGCAAAGGTTATTATTAGCCCCGATATAGATACTAAAGTAGAGTTATATGAGAGATGCACCCAGTAGAAGTGACCCCTGACTCCCTTATACAACAATAAGATGATTAAATAAAACCCGGTAGCAGATGGGTGTCCCACAGCAGGAATGGTCCGGTGGAAGCAGTATATCACCGATAAGTTGCCACAAGCAGGGCAATACATGTTTTTTTATTATGATAAGGAACGATCCGTAGAGGAGGTCGCCCCCCCACAAGTAGAGTTTTTTATTACGGTGGTACGACCCACAAGGGGTCCACCACGGATTATAGAGTGAAAATCTGAAAGGTTTAAAAGAGAGGTACTTACTGAGGTCAAAGGTGAAAGCAACCAGTGCAGTCCACAGAACCCATTAAACATAGGCGAACAGTAGCCGAAGAGTATAAATATCAACATGCTTAAAAGAAACTATTTTGGAGTTCTTTAGTTTTTTCTCAGTTTTAAGTGTATAAAAATACATGCATATAAAAGAAGGAATCATGTAAAATGCAAGTTTCTTTAATTTTATTTTATTTAAGAATATTTATTTAGCAATCAAAGTTTTGACTCATATTTTTATAAGCAACAGTTGCTTAAAAGTATCTAGTGGATACTACTGCGTTAACCATAACCTTATAAGGTATACAGCAATCCATATGTGACCTACCAATTAGAAAGTTATAAGTGTAGAAAGCCACAAGTTTTCTTTATTTATAATATTTTATAAAGCATATTTTTATTAGCAATAAAATGAAATACTCTATATTTAAGTTTTATTAATATGAGAGGAAAATTGAGTACGACTTTGAGTAAGCTAAGTCACAATACAGTGCCATCGGTGCTCATCTAAAAAAAAGTGATGCTCTATGCTGAGAATTAGCAGCAAGAGTAAATTAGCCTCGATGATGTGAATTCACCATTTCATTCATATTTAATTAAATCGAAGAAGGGTGAAAATTAGACAGCCCATCATATATATTAATTAATATAATATATGATTATTAGTATATTAATATAATTAATATTATTAATAATATATATATAATATATTTATTATATATATATATATATATATATATATATATATATATATATATATAATAATATATATTATATTATATTTATATATATAATAATATATATTATATATTAATTATATATATATATTATAATATTAATATATTAATATATATTAATATATATATATATATATATATATATATATATACTATATTAATTAATATATCGCGAAATTATGTGGGTATCCATACATTTGGTCTTAGGATGAATAAGCACAATTCTCGTGAAAAAATGACATTAAGTTGGTATTCATCTCGGTCAGGTCCTTTTAAGGGAAGTTACTGATTGGGCCGAAAGTTTTGCCTGAGTATTTCCCCTTAAAACCCTGTTTTGTCAGATGTTACCAACGACGCTTTTTCCTATAGGTTTTTCCCATGTCTTTTAATGGCGTAACTTATCCTTATTCCCATAATGTGGGAGGACGCGAGAGACAGGTTTTCCGCATGCGTCAGTTCACTCACTAACAACAGAAAAAGTATTCAAATAGTACCAAGAGTGAGAAGCAAGGTAGATATCATTGACGTCATTTATGGATGAGTGCCCCAGTGTTTACTAGTTGCAAATAAGTAAGTCACGTAGTCTCTTATCAATTGTGACTTCCTCCTCTTGATATCACACCTTTTAGTTGAGATTTATTGACATGTACAGCGCTGCAGGTCATTAATAAAAACTATACAGCTTTAACATACTGAGGACAGTTGCTTCCAGCGAATACAGCGGAGACTCCATACAGTGAGAACGGCACCTCCCGAAAGAGGATAAAGGAGATACACCTCCAGACTATTGTCGTCGAGCATGCCAATTGTCAGTTCTCATATCGTACCGGGCCGATGGTACTCATTATTTGATCGCGCTAATAGTGTTCTCAATTGTGATTTGAATAAGATATGGTTTCGGATTTCAATTCTATATTAGACTAAGAATGTACCTATTCCTTTTTAATACCGTCACGAGCGTTTAAAGAAAACTGTTCGCATGAGCATGCCAATTTTTCTCTCATTCTTCCTCACAGTGTAAATGTGAAAAACATTACGCTTCACTTCTCTACAATAATCTGCCTTAATATATTAGGCAAATTTGAAAAAACTTCTTGCCTCTAAATCATCTCGTTCTGATTAAAATATAAGGTTTTTGAATCATTTTTGTTGGATTTTCTTTATAACGACGTTAAGTTTCATTCCTAAACTATTATTATAAATATATAATTTTTCACATAAAGAAGTCATTTCCTTTAACTAATGCTTTTTCATATATTCACTCACTTTTTTATCTTTCGATGATCTTACACTACTACAGTACGGTCGATTACATCAATCATATACAAATATATATATACTTACACTACACTATACTAATATATAATATATATCTCACATATTACCGCTTTAAACTCATAATACGTAACTCATTAATCATTATACCTATTATAATACCTTTATCCACATGAGCCTAATAAACAATATTATAATAGATTAATATATATATATATATATAATAGTAGTACTTATTATATATTTCATATTATTTACTCTATAATATATTACAATCCATTCACGAGGATCATTGTCGCACAATATAGATGTATTTATACATGTATATTTAAGCATGTACGCGAACGAGAGTATTTCGATCACCTGTTCGACAAGGTCACCAGAGTGTGATTCCACCACACCAAAAAGAACAGGCGACATTGAATCATCAATATCGTAAAACGACCTTGGAAAAAGTACTAGACGAAAGACGGAAGAGAAGAAAACAAATTCCGTTTCTCTGTCTTACTTCTCTCTTTAAGCTGTCTTAAACAAGTATCAAGTTTTTTTTATATATGCTCGTACTCTTAAGATATAAGTTGTAGTTATCTAAGATAATATTCTACAAGACAATACTAACAAAATTTTTATATCGCTAAGCGAATTTTTAATTAATAAATCATACGGTCCCGAATATAAAAATTATAAAATAGTAATATTTTTGCTCTCTCAATTTTTTCTTGTGAGAGAGCTAGTGTTGAGAGTAAATATCTTATAACGATGTTTCCACTCCTGAGGTGAAAGGGCAAGTCTCGACATTTTTTATATTTCGTTAAAAAACACTGCAACATAGAAAAAATTAAGTAAAAACTTTTTTTAATTATATATAAGAAAAATAAAAGCTAAAGATAACCATGTCTAGCTGTATTTCACATTGTTTTTATTAACAGATTTTACAACAGACACAAAATGATTCTCTAGATTACGAAGAGGTAATTTTTTTCTAGCGACTTTTAATAGACAATTAGTGACAGATTTTAGCAACTACAACGATAGATTCTTTCTAACAAATTTATGGTTTTTTCAATTTACACACAGATGTATTAGATTTAGTGACAATAACTTTAGAAAATTAAATCTTCTTAGCAATTAGTAAGTTCTATATAGCACGTCTGACAACTAGTTTAGAGATTAAGTTCAGTAATTGCTTTGTTTTAAACTAAACCCATTCGTAACTTTAAAGACTGTTTAAGCTTACTGCCCTTATGTTCTTACTAGCTAATTTTTACACAGCTTTTTGATGTTTATATAAATGCTTGAGTTTCATATTATTGCTGATTACCATTTAATTTTTAAGACAACTAACCTTATCTATAAGCTAGAAATAGTTTTCCGGGAATACAAACATTGCTCTCATTACACGTATCATATTGATCTTTATTACTTTTTCCTTAAAGTAGTTTTTGGCGAGACACTCCTACAATCGCTCGATATTTCTGAACACCATTTCATTACACCATTTTCTATCCTGAATTGCGAGGTATGCCTTCACTCAATCTATTAAAATTAACTTAAGTAACA
>JABUQX010022637.1:20000-35000 GCA_015478945.1 Trachelipus rathkii | reverse complement strand
TCGTTCAAAATATTGTTAATGAGTTCATTACCCTATGCGCCCATAAGGTAGTGATTCTATAGGCCACAACCGATAACTCCCTCACTGACACATAAAAAACGAACGCACTTCACATTTCACTCCTATTATGCACCTTTTATTATACTCCTATATTGCCAAAACTTAACACCTCTCTCCTTTCAGACATATTCGGAATATTATTTATATACGTATATTATTATTATTAAATTCCATACTTTTTCTTATATCTATATATAATATTAAATGTGCTAGTAGTCTCCCAGTATATACCGGTATTCGTAGAATCTTATCCTACAACACTCACTCATACTAATATATTATACATCCGCTGTTATAATCATTATATATATACTATATAAATATATACCTAATACGTAACTTGTACATTCATTCTTTCACATATGACCTAAACTCAATCAATATACTCATACGTATACTTTCATATTTTTCTCTTTCATATTAATCACCCTATATTATACTTCACACTCACATAAACTCTCGATTATACAGTTATTATCCTCATTTTAATCAAATTTTCATTAGTTGTCATCGTACCCCAGAACTGAGTAGTCCCCTTAGTTCTCGTGTGTGCCCTCTACACACGATATCACCGTAATTATAGCGGAGAACTCCTCATCACTCTCAGATAAAAACAATTATCCTGCCCGATCAATTCACTGAGCCCGTGAAACTCTCGTGTAATAAATCTACATTGTGAACTTTCCTTAAAAACATTTTCCCTCTAAATGTAAAAAAAATCTATTTGGCTATCGATTCAAAATAACATATGATATGTCTTTAATTATAGTACAACAACACTTCATGAACATATGGAAATCGATCATTGAGAGTAATAACTTCGGAGTCAAAAATTTTAATTCCTCTAAAAGGAAGAGTCCACCTAATTGCTTATGAACCTGCGAAACACAAAAAGAGCAATAGATCAAGCGTGAAATAAGTGAGTTTTGAAGAGAGTTTCTCCCCAAAAAATTTGACATATCAATACCCCAATCACCAGGAAAATAATGAGAATTTATACGCAATGATGTAACCTGACTTCGAGTCCACAGAAGAGAAGAGTATCTTACATTGAGAGCTTACTTCCATCTTCAACCAAAATATTCCTATTCCTAGTAGAAAATATTTTGAAGTACAAATATTACAACTGTCATACAGAAAATTAAGATTCAACAGTACTTCTACAATTATTAAGGCTAGAATGCAGCATATAATATACTACAGATTATTGCGAAGTCCTTAAATGAATTCAAACTAATACCTCAGTGTTTTATTTCTTTTTACACGCACTCTGACGCCACATCCCAGCGAGTTTAAAAATGGACTGATGTACTCCATTGAAAGTATTCCCAGGTTCTCATTCTGGGAATTAAAAATCACTAATGAGTTTTTGAAATTATGATGAATAATTGCAATGAATAATTGGGTAATTCCTCCTAACATAATCCATTTGTGCACTTCGAAGATTGATCACACCCATAACCTTTTTAATGAATATCTTGAATTGATTTCCTAGCGTAACGATAACACACTACGTTTCTTTTTTTATTCATAAACTTCAATTTGATGCCTTATTTCTCAAAAAGAAAACAGTGGATTTAATAAGAAAAGTAGGAACTATTGTAGCACATTTCAATAGTTCAGTTTTTGAGATGTAAATTCAAACTTATAAGCATATACACAGAAATTGGATCCTATCTTCCTAAGCATCTCACTTATGCCAATTCTCTATATTTTAAATACTAGCTAGACAAATAGACACAATATTTGAATTTTGTGTAGAAAGGAATTGAATGTATCTGAGTAAAAGGCCTCTACAATTCTTATATATATAGTATAACTCTATTTATTCGTTTAATGTTACACAGTGATGCCACTTGAGACCGCTAATAATGCAAATACTACACGAAATAAATTTCTAAGAGTTTTGAACCGATTTTCTTCATGGTTAGAAACTATAAGGCAAAATCTACTATCAAAATCAATTATATCAACAATATTTGAGCTCTCCGGCATATCTCTCAAACTCTGAGGAGACAGCAGAAGAATAAAGAAGAGCTGATAGAAGCGATTAAGAGTTTAGATTTTGAAAAAAAGCGTAAAGGAGAAAGGATCAATAGGCCTAATATCTCAAAAACAGATAATTGTTTTTATATCAAATACTGTAGAGACCAAGATAACAAGCTGACTTAATTTCTAATGAAATTAGAGAGAACTGAGTAAGAAAATGGGAGCTTGAAAGAAATATGCAAATAGATTCAAGGTGTTAGAAAGTTGATTAATACTAAGTACTCGCAGTACAGAAGAAGTTCTAGCGATGATGTCTCTCTATCTCTCAGCACATAACCTAGAAACGTAGCAATTATCTTACAACTAACTGATTTCTCTTAGTTACCCTCAGAAAATATCTGTATCGAGTGTGATGCATTAAGAGAAAGCTTAGTACACTCATGAGCAACTAGTTACTCGTTTCTTTATCATGTTTGATAGATAACTTTAAAGTTGACTAACGAGTCAGTTAGTGAAAAGAAAAAGAGAATGTAAAAACAGTGCTCTTATCCACAAACGTGAAATATCCTAACACACACAGTGTTAAATTCTCTCTATTTCTATTACTCCAGACCATACACTTAACTTAAATCTGAGCGTATTAAACGTTACAAGAGATAGTCTCGTTATATGGTTGGAAAGTGAACCAAAGCTAATCGCCAAAGTACACAATATAGTCAATATGAGTACTAGCGGCTCCTCAGGAAAAACTTACATCTGTCATCTCTCAGTCTAGTCCATATATTCGAGAGAATATATTTCTCATTTTCAAAAGCTCTGACAAAATAATATATTTTGCGTGTGAAACACATAACGTCTTCACAATATAATATCTTTCACCTCATCCATACTTTTCTCCTATGAACAGATGTTTTTTCTCGTTTTTATCTTCACCACCAATTCACCGCAATATTTTCTCAAATGATTAAGGAACCTGCCAGTAATTCCGTTACCGGCCCACGGAATTTCAAAAATTCCGTCCTCACTCGGATACCTGGAACTCCTCATGTGAAAAATAACATCGTCCACAATTCCGGCCGGACCGGATACTTACCTAGGTAAAAACTTGGAATAACCTTAAGTACAACTCTGGAAGGATCAATACATAGAGAAGCAGCCCTAAGTACTAATATCGACTTATATTTATATATAAATTAATTAATACTATAAAATCTAAATCAAATATTTTGATAACTATATCCATTTAATAATCATGATTAATCTATAAGACTATACTAGACTGTATATTATATCTACTTATTATCGTGAAATCGTAATGAGTATATATGATACATGACTTTATATAATAGAGTATAAACTCTTTTTTATTGGAGTGTGATGACTCAATATTATCAGATAAGTATATGTATAAGTATGAATAATATTATTTTTATTTGTATACTCAATAATAATAAATTTATAAGTATAGTATATATATATATATATATATAGAGATAAGTATATATGACATAGTATTCATATATATATATAGTATATATATACTACCTATATATTATATTTATATTAACCATAAATCATAGATATAGACTATATTATGAATGCTCCCACTAAATAGTAGGCTTCTGCGTTATTCACCGTAGCCCGAGCCACGTGAATACTAGTAATTAATCTAATATACCTATTATATATATAGTATAATATAATTTAAATTACCTATAATTATCATTACTGGTACTCTGTATATATATATATATATCATATATATGTTGCACAAATCCTATTAAAAGATATACTATATAATATTAATTATATACAATAATTTAATTTTATCTATTCTCCTCTATAATATTATTATATATCGATATGACAAGGTGGTCATTATATTAATATTTAGTAGTTCATTGTATAAAGATTTTATCTCAACTATAACATACTACTATATATTTAGTATATAATTCATTAATACTTTATACCCTGTGTGATGAGATGTGCAGCAACGTCTAAGTAGACTCCCAACCTCTTCTTGCACTCTCTCACATAACTCCTCTCACCAATTGAAAAAAGTTATCATACATAATGTCTATGAAATCATAAGATTCTCAGTGACATCTGTCACAAAACGACAAAAACCCTCTCTGAATCGCATCTCACGGTGTAGAGATTGCATTATCTACATAACCGAGCTGAAAGACAGCTCTTAGTACGTTCGTTTACGCTTGTTGAAGCCCATGCCTAAGAAATTTGGTTAAACAAAACTGGTTGGAATGTTGATAATAACTTGTTCTACTAACCAATTTTCAATACTCAATATGCACCTCACACTGGATACTTTTTCTGCCTTCCAAAGCTTATTTCTCTCTCTTTGATATCTCGATCAATATTAGGAGTGTCTGTGTGTAACCTCTGAACAAGACTTCTTCACTCTCTCGCTGCAGAAGCCGTAATAAAACCATTAATGTAGTTAGGTAGAGGATATGGAGACAAATAGGTAATTTCATTATATAAAGGGTTTCGCTTATTGTGTGATCTTTGCTTGTTATTGTGTGATATTTTTCTGCCTTTAGCCGGCAGGTTCATAACATAGCCACCTGAAATATATATTTTAACCCTCATGTTAAAACACGGGGTTCAAGCTAATTATGTTTTGTATCTAGGATTTAGAAATGTTGCTATTGTACATGCATTTTTTTTTTTGCGAGTTTTAAAATCTATATATCTACTCTTTAAGCATGTATGCTTCTGTTCATCTACAAAGTCCTTGCTTTTAAATATATATATATAATATATACTGCTTTATTAACTATCCTCTCTACAATTTATATATACCCACGAGTATATAATATAGGATATTATATTTTAACCTATATATATATATATATATAGTTATATATATATATATATATAGTATAGATGTAATACATGCATTAAACCGAAGTTCAATTTGTATAGATAAATAAACTCCTTGAGTAATCTCTTCGCTATCCAGGATTAGGCGCCCGGGCTCCCTCGCGAACAGTATGGCCTATGCGTTTACGAACTCCCTCTCGACAAGCCTCATCTCTAATCGACTGTAATTATAGAAGATGTCACTTCATATAGAGTTATTTAAATCTTATATTCCATTATATATTCTAATGCCGATAATCAATATATCTATATATATTCACCATTATACTCAGCCTTCTACCGTAGATATTCTTTTATATCATTATATTCACCTCTATAAATTAAATTTCTATTCTAGTATTATCTCTATGCATATGAATTTTCTATTATCCTTTACATACATTATTTTTATCTTATCACTTATAGTACTATTACTAGATATATATATGCTAATATATCTATATATATCCTCAATATTTAATTTCAAAATTAATTACCTTTATATCTTATATAATTATAACCTCATTACTCTCCTATATACATAGAATATATAAATATATACATATAATATAGTATGTAATACCTACTGTATACTATATGGACAAATGGTTATTACTTTTGCCACCTATACGATCGCATACAACACTCTGAATATACGAAAATATACTTACGATACTCATATCGACTTACATTTGAATTTATGAAAAGAGTAGGGAAATGTACGATCGTTTAATTTACATGTTCGCTCAGCAAAACTGTATTTATGCAAGTAATATTTTGTGAGTACCTAGTTTTAAGTGTTTATATATCCGCATATATCTATAGATATATATATTATATATATATATTTATATATAGTATATATATATATACTCTATAATCATAGTCACACATACCATTATATTCTAATCATTACAAATAATCACACATTCCCTATTCATAATTTATTATCTTAAGCAGATTTCCCCTATATTTACTGCATTCGTTATACCTTTACTGACGGTACTATATATTTTTATATCCTTCTCACAAAAAGAATGACTTACCGTATATAATTGCCCCTGTTAACATATATATATATATATAATATAGTATTATATAATAATCATGGGAAATACTTAAAGTTAGGTTTTGTTGGATTCCTTTGGGAGAAACTTACAGAAAAACCAGATTGCATATTGATAAACAGAGTATATAGCTTATTATTATTAAAAAAAAAAAAAAAAAAAAACAAATATAAATAAATAAAACATATAACACAAAAAAAAGTTCACTAAATATAAACATCTTCTTATCGGACGACACCTACCCGAGCAATAACCAATTTATTATTTGATGTATATTCGTGTTTTCCTCTTAAAGCTTAATTACAAATGTAAAAAAAAAATGTAATATAAAAAAAAAAATAAAAAAATAGGGGCTCGAAGCCAGTAATTCGGAAGGACATCTATCACGTTGGTAACGTCTTCTTTCCATACCATCCGTAGGGGATTAATGGCGCGTTATGAGAAGCTCACCACGACTCACACACACGCTTTTTTTACTAACCATTAAACGCAGGGCGTTGGCTTTCCCGGAACCTCCCTCCTCATGAGGTGCAGGACAATATCACTTAGTCCTACCCTTCGTCCCCGTGGAAGTACCAGAGCAAGTGACCCCTGTATACTTTCCTCCTACACGACATCTTGCACTCCCAGCATACTTATCTCTCTGGGCTTTTCCTTTAGTAAAATAACACAAAAAAAATTTAAACTGACATCGTAGATCGTAAAAACACATAACTGGTCCTGATATATTTCTATTTCCTGTCTCCCAGTTATTCCTCCCTTCAAAGATTACTTGGTGTGTAGTATATTCTCACTAAATAAAAAAAAACAGAGTAATTCTCTCAAAATAGGACCGTGTGGTCGTAAAAACATACAAGTCCAATTCACGTACATGTTTTGATCTCAACCAGTGAAATAACACAACTCGTATTTCGCTTTATTTGCTCTAAATTAAGTGTCACATTTTCACTATATATGCTCATGCGTTAAATATCTTATTCGTTCACTCAATACCTTAATTTGAAATATTGAGTCTACCTAAAGACTTAACAATTATACATCTCGCTCATGATCACATCCTCTTGATACAAATATTTTCGTTAATCCCTCACTTACAATTCATTTTCTGCCTCATTTCACTAATATTTACGATAAAAAGATAAATTTATAGTTTATTTTTTTTTTGTGTAAATCAAGTGGAAAGCTTACCTTACCTTCTCTCATTTTCTATGCTCGCTATATTATATTTTCTTCTTAAATCTAACTTCTAATTACCATTAACATAAAACTTGTTATATTTTAATCTTTTTTCGATTATCTAATATCGATAACAGTAAAATTAACCTAAAATGCATACAGCAACTATAAGGGTAAGAAAAAGAACTGATTACCTCTCCATCATAGGTAATTTAAATACCCATAATATTATACGCTATAATTTACTTCTCATTGATTTTAATCATATTATATTCCAATACACATTCTACTATTTCAACATATCTTCTTTACCATAAAATAAATATAAATCAATCATTTTTATAACTTTTTACTCATCAATTTACTCAGATATACCTACCTATTTTAATATACCTTAACACTAAAACTCTTAATAAGTATATACTTGGATGGATAACTATTTATTAGTTTTTAATGAAAATATATTAAAGTTATTTAAATATTAATATAATACACACCATAATATACGTATCGTTTATGACTCACAATGAAGTTCCACTAATTCACACCTATCCTATATTATATAGTCACTATCATTCATCATATATTATCTCACGGTAGGTGTAGAGCGAGCTCTACCCCTATATACATCAAAACCAATTCATATATGAATATACTATCCCGCTTATCGATGCCTAAAGTTTCTTTATATACGGACTCAGGTTTGCTGGAGCGACGGCTTAGCTCTGTAGCGTCTATTTGCGCCGAAATCGGCCGAATACTGATGAATCTGAAAGATATGCTGACCGTCAATCTCCCGCGCCAATCTTCGCGGACAATTCGCGGAGTATGTGTATATCTCCCACGTATAAACTATACCTCTGTAAATCTACTCTATTTACTAACATTTATCACACTCAGTATGGTGAATTCTACTAATGAGTACGTCACAAAATACTAACAGCATACCTGGCCTTTTCAAAACGTGTATAATTAAACGTCTGAATTATTAATAGAATTTCTAGTATCTCTAACACACATACTCAAAATGATATCTATCTATAGCTTCATCATTGATACTACCTTCAAGCTCCTATCACTCAGGCAAAATTGCAAGCTCCTCTCCCCCTCTATTCCTCTCCACACCAGCACACATACAATATTCACACCACACCACTCATTTTCACCGGTTCCTTTCATCTTTGTTTCATTCACAGCGAGAAAATCAAATTTGCACTTTCTAAATATATACATCATTCACCTCTCTCCTCTTCTCCTCAACATTTATTCCTCTGACATTCCATTACCCATTTACATTCACTTTTTTCGCGAAAGATAGAAAGCCGCTTATGGAGATCACGACCTTCTCCGAGGTTGCATTAGCAATCCCTTAGCAAGGAGATAAGTGGTAGTGGGCAGCCAACCCAGCTACCCACCACGTCCTTAGTATCTGCCTTCTACGACACCAGGACATACGATGCGTAGCGAATTCTTATCTTCCCCCACAGTAGGGATATAAGTAGTAAGGATGTCTGCAAGATATTGTCTAGAAGAGGGGTGTGGACGTTAAGTATGTGTATATGATATGTGGATAGATGGTGGTCAGTAATATGTTGCCTGGAGGATGAGTGTGTAAGAATATGAACGCAAAAGAGAAGCGAACCATTAAAAATGGGAGGTACTTTCATCGCTTCGAGTATGCGTATACTCTCTCTCTATATATATATCTTATTTATCTATTTATTTATATATTATTTACTTTATTTATTTATTTCATTAATTATTTGATTAATTAATTAATTATTTTTTTTATTTATTTAGCTTATAGGTGATGGTGAAACGAACAATAGTGAAAATCTTAATAAAGTAAGAAGGCTTAATGCTGTAAAAGGAAATTCGAAGATGTCCTCAAGTATTCGTGCAATATTACGGTATTTAAATGATGATGGGATTCTTGGAGAAAGAGAAATTGCCCTTAGAGAAAGAGAGATTGCCCTAAGAGAAAAAGAAATTGCTATTAGGCAGCAAAATGATGATAAATTCAACAAATTTATAGAATTTGTGGATACATATGTTCAGAAGCAAATGAATAATAAAATACCTGTAAGTCAAATATTTTAGTAGTTTAAGTTGCTTTAGGAAAATGAATTTGATTGGAATATTTTTAATGTATGTTGTTAAATAATTCTTTTTTTTCTTTTTCTTTTCATGTTATAGATTCTTTTGCACCTCTGTTTTACTGCTATATACTTTCACGGAAATTTTATTAAAATGTTATATTAATTCTGTATTTTTTGTTGTCCAAAGAGTGATTCGGAGCTTACATTCTTTTTGGGAATGATGGCTTGCTTGAAGAGGATTCTTAATGAGGAATCGTGGGAAGATTATGTTACAAAAAGAAGAAATTTATGTAAAAGTGTTCTTCCTTTACTATCATTGTTAGAAACGGAAGACAAACCTCGCATATGGTCTAAGCCAAAATCAAACACGTGGTTTAATGATATATACCCAACACTAACAGATCAAGATTTCATAGAACACTTTAGAGTTTGTAGGAAAACCCTGATGTATTTGGTATCTCAGTTAAGACCATATATGGAAAAAAAATGTACCAATATGAGAGATAGTATTCCACTTGAAAAGAGAATAGCAGTTGGGCTACATTACTTAGCATCATCTAAAGAATACAGTGTGGTAAGTTCTCTGTTTGGAATTGGGAAGTCAACAGCTAATGACATCGTTCACGCTTTTGTAACTGCTATTAATACAGAATTACTCCCTAAATATATAAAATTCCCTAATAAAAAAGAAAACCTTAAACTTGCAAGCAACGCATTTGAAGCGCTTCTTGGGTTTCCACAGTGTATTGGTACCATTGATTGTTGCCACTTTCCAGTAAATCCACCTAATAAAGTGGCTGCTTATTACCGCAACTACAATGGTTGGAATAGCACGGTTTTACTTGCTGCCACCGATGCACTACATAGATTTATTTATGTAAATGTTGGATCTCCAGGAAAAAATAATGCTTCATTTATTTTGAATAATTCTTCCTTGGGAAAAATTTTCAACTCTGTTTTTGATCAGGTTTGTAAAAATATTTGTGATGTTTCTGTTCCCGTTTGCCTTATTGGAGGCTCGGCTTTTCCTTTAAAGCGAAACTTATTAAGACCATATTCTGAACATTTGCCACTCACTGAAGCACAAAAACATTACAATCTTGTCTTTTGTGGTGCCACTAGGTTGATAGAAAATACTTTTGGGCGACTTAAAGCCCGTTTCAAGATATTGCAAAATAGAATGGACACTGATATTCGTTTTGCGCCTGAAATTATAAAGGCATGTTGCGTGCTTCACAACATATGTGAATATTTGAACGACGAATGTCAGCCAGACTGGATCGATCGCAACCCAACTGAAACAGTAACCCAGACACAAAATATTTCTAGCGCTGGAAATAATGGTCCTGGAAATGAAGTAAGAGATGCTATTGCAAGTTATCTTTATAGCAGCAAAAAATAATTTTAGTTTTTTTTATTTATTTAAGTTATTTATTTTTATAATGTAAGAAATTGATAGTATACAAATTTGGAAAAAATGGTAAAATCAATGATGCGTTTGTATTGAAATGTAAAAGTGACTTTTACCATTGAAATGAAAATACTTTTTTAAGTTTTCTCATCGAACATTTTCTTTAAAACTTTGTAGAGCTTTAAAGTTCAGTATACTTTTATGTATTTTATCACTTGAGAATAAAATTTATAAATTTTTCACCGAAGTTTGATTATATTTTTCACTCTTGATATTTTTATTGATAAATATATGATTTTAAAACTGATAACTCTCAGTAGTAATTCCACACCCAATTTCCTATGACATTTAGAGCCTATTCCCTAGTGTCTAAATTTAAGAGACCATCTCTCTTGAAATGTGTGTGTCAGATTTAGGCTCATTATAGGCAGTAATTCAATTCAAATGAGGGAATCGGCTGGGATAATGGTTATTGGTAGGTTTAACTACGCCAAATGTTTAATTTAATGGAAATTTAGCTTGTCTGGAGCTCAAGTCCGGCCATTTGGGGAATTGTTTTATATCTTGCCTCTTCTCCACCTTTTTGTATATCTTCATTTTCTTTCCATACATTGCGTCTATTTTATATCTAAATCTTGCCTAGCCCATGAAACAATCTAAAAATCTGATTAGTTAGTAAAACATCAGCAGAGCCTTCGTAAAATAAAAACAAAATGAATAATTTTTCAAATTTATTTTACTTTATTAATTTATATATTAGTTTATTTATTTATTTTTAAATTTTATTTATTTATTTATTTTTAAATTTTATTTATTTATTTATTTTTTCTTTATCCCCACCGATCTTCACAGATTGTGAGTGGGTTGCGCAACTGCAGCTGCACTGATAACAATAGTCAAGTAGATGATTATGACCCGAAGTCGAAGAAGAAAGCCCCCCTTCCCCTTCCAACACAACCTCCACCCATACCTTAAAGTGAGTGTGAAACCGCCACAGCCGAAATCTGCCCTGAAGCTTCTTACTCCTATTATGCACCAATCCTCTCATTTGTACTAAATTCGTATTCCTTTCCATTAGAAACTCTCTGACTCGATCCAAACTTTCTTTGGTCTCCCAACCACCGGTCGCTTTCAACGCCCACATCTCTACACCCCCGCTTAACCAACTGACTATCATCCATCCTATCTTAAAATACTTTTCTCTCATTCACGCCTTCAAACCACACAGTTTCCTAACATGCTCAATGCTCATTTTTTCAATTCCCGCACCTAACACGCCCCTAAGAGTATACATGAGCAGATTGTGCCTTAGATCTATACCTCTTATTCCACACCATAGTTTTGCTACTATACATTAACACCGGTGACAATATATCCTCATGTAGATCCCTAGCTCAATCGAAACTTGGTTCCATTGCATTTACCAAAGATTTAATAGCACCATTCACCTTTCTACCACTCGCAACTTTTCTACTACGCTCTGCATCATCCGTTCCTCTTTCATCCAACATATAACGTAAATATTTATACTCGGATACTTGTTACAGTTACCTACCATCCAACATGATTTTACACCGCGGACTCCTCACCCGCCGCCATCACGTTATTCTTATCTTATCTATATATAGTTTCAACCCCCCCTCCTTTTATACACCTTGCCAAACCCCTCTAACAACCCTCTCAATTTTTTTTTTCAAATTCATCACACCAAACCAAATCACTTGCGTACAATATGCAGGAACGTACTTCCAATCTGTTCCATTTTCCATTAGTCTAACCCCTTGCCCTGCTTCCCCTATCTTTAATTCTTTCATCACCCCATCCATGTACAAATTAAATAGCCATGAAGACACGACACATCCCTGTCTCACTCCAATATTAATATTAAACCATTCATTTTATTTCATTTATTCTTACACACGCGTCACTGTCGATATGCATACTTATGATTCCATTTAGAAACCTACCACCAACACCATACATCATTAACATCTGCCACAGAGCTTCCCTATTATTCCTGTCACACGTCTGTTGCAAGTCTATAAATCCTAAATACATTTTTTCTTCTTTTATTTTCTCACTCATTTACTTGAATGCAAAAATTTGATCTACACATCCTCTACCACTTCTACATGCACCTCGTTCTTCAACAATCAGCCCCTCAGTCACTCGGTACACTCTTTCAACCAAAATGCCAGCATATATCTTTCCTACAACACTCAATAAACTAATTCCCCTATAGTTTTTACAGGTCCCTTTATCTCCCTTACCCTTATACTTGTTTTGTGCAGCAATTTTTACAATTTGGGGTCTCGTCCAATGGATAATCCCTGTAGCACCCCTGTTATTGATTTCAAAGATCTTTAATATGCAGATCCTAATAAGAAAATACTGGAGTACCTTTGGATAGGAAATTCTATCAAAACAGAGAATGGAATGGAAATTATCTTTAAATTTAGTTCAATTGATATAGGACGACTCACAGTAATTATCTATAAGAGAAATTGAAAATATTGTAAGCACTTTTATATTTTTCTTAAATTTTAATCAAAGATATTAATAACAAGACTAAAGATATAACATAGCATACAAGCTTACAAAACCTAACTTTTGGGGTTTTGTCTCCGATCAGAATGTTATATAAATATAAATAATTATAAATGTCTTCAAATGATTAAGTTAATTTTCTATCAATTATTTTATTGTCATTTCCATGTTATAACATTTGCATTACTTGTAATAATAATAATGAACAAAGTCTAGGGAAATATATTTGAGGAAGTAAATTTCAAAAAGATTGTGAAAGATATAAAAATTTTGTTTGATAAAAGAAGTACCTCTGTGCAGATGAATAATTGGAGTTAGGGATAACTTTACTCTTAAAATAACTTTATTAAAAATTTAATGAACAACACCGTTATAAACTTTGTACTCGAGTAGCATTCTCAGAACTCTGCTTTAGGAACCGGTCAATTTTATCTGTTGAAAATTTTATTACATATAATTTAAATATTTCAAGGGAATAGCTAAAACAAAACCTTCATCCGAATCGCAAGCAGAGACGTCTTTCTGAACTGTGTATCGGTATTAAATCGTCTATCATTAGAATCTCGTATTCCTCACTGGGGAGATGGCAAGGTTTATTTCATAGGTTTTATTTCATAATTGACATTTGAGGTTTTTAATGACTAAATGGTGCTAACCATCTAAATTTTAGCTTCCTGTACGACAATATTATTTTCCAATAACTTTGTCTCTTTATTTAAAAATTTTATAATTTTATGGTCTGGATAATCTTTTTCGTTTAATCCCTATTTTAGCGTGATTTAAGTGGACTCTCTTATGTGACTTATCATGCTTGAAAGCACATTTTCGCTACAATTTTAGTTTTTGGAGAATAAAATTTTGCCTTATTTATCATATATAACGAGAGGGTTGCACCTCTTCCAAAGAATTAAAGAGAAATAAAATTATTTCATTAATTCTTAAATGTAATGAGAGGTTACGAAAGAACTGCGCTTCCCATTAGCTTAGCGGGCGAATTTTTGAAGCGGAAGTAATTGCATTTTCAACAATTTTAATGATTTTTTTGCATAAGGGTTTCTTTAAGGGTGAAATGAGGTTGTAAATGAACTATACATTTTTATAAATCATAAACGTCCTTAAAAAACTGGACTCATGAAATGGGGTATCATTATCATTGTAATATGGAAGGGAGCGGAAAATTTAGCTATGTAATCTATTAATTAAACAATTGACTATCGTTTCTTTATATATACCAGAGATTGGATAAGTCTGCATTAATCTCGAGAAATAATATATCAAGGAAAATATATATTTGTTACCTTTATTAAAGGTGGGTATTGGATCCATTATATCGATTCCGATCCAGATTCCTGACGAATTAATAAATTTATAATCTTGGAGAGAAGCTTTAATATTTTTTTAAGGACATAACTTTTGACAGTTAAACATTTAAACTTTTTATATTTTGTGTCATATTAGACCAAAAAAAATAAGTTTTTTGCTAATGTGCCTAGGCAGAGGGGGAGCACTTGCCCCCTAAATTTAGTAATGGAAAAATATTTGAGAAAATTTTTAAGTAATGTGAATGGTAAAGTTCCTAATTGCCATTTTATTTTCAAAATTTTGTGTCAAGAAACAAATTGAAGTGGTAAAGGAGGGAGTATGTACCTATGTTAACATTAGCACTCCTGTAACACGTCTCGTGAATCTCGAGACTCCTAATTTCGATGTTTGTTCTGTGGCTTAAAATCTTTCTTCCTTCTACCATAATTATATTGTTCTTCTG
>JABUQX010022637.1:7500-10000 GCA_015478945.1 Trachelipus rathkii | reverse complement strand
TTATATGATATGGATAATGTATATTATGCTGTTATAATAAGCATTGAAACTGGGAAATTCTTTTACGGACACCGTATTTGAGTATTAATTAAAGGTATTTACGCTTTGAAGCATTCTTCGCAAGCTGGCAAAAGCATCTGCTATTAGGTCAAAGCCTAATTAATTGGTCTGATAAGCTAATTTTTTTTATTTAAATTCTTATTTTTTGATATAATAATCTATATAAAATAAAACAGGAAAGAAGGAAAAAAAAATTTATTACTATTCCTACATATGTGAAGACGTTAACGTTAACGATTAACGTAACTTCCGCTACATTCTTTACCGATAAACGCTTTAATGATTAACGTCGTTAATATTTTTTGTTAACGATAAAGATTAACGACGTTAACTTTCTCATTAACTGTGCCCACCTTTTATAATATAGTATATATATATATATATATATATATAAATATAATATATATATTAATATATATATATATGATAAACAACATATATATATATATTAGATTAAAATATAAATAAATATATATATAAATAAATACTTTCTATATATATATATATATATATATATATATATATATATATATATATATATATATATATATATATATATATATATATATATAAGGCCGCAGACGGAGAGAGTTTAGGGGGGTTTGAAAATTCAGATCGCTTAAATAATTTCGGGGAGGGAGTCCCCGAAATTATTTAAGCGATCAAAATTTTTTGATGGCTTGTCTCTAAATTTTAATTTTTAATAATAATTAAAATAATAGTTAATCAAAACAAATTAAGAGAATAAAGAAATGAGGAAACATTTATAGTCCCTGAAGAATTCTTTAGTTTAAATGAGTGTTGAAAGGATTAAAGGATAATCTCTAGCGGAGAAAATACTACAAATGCCAAAATAAATAGTGACTTTCTGATTGGACAACGATACGATGGTGCAGAAGCAATGAAGGAAAGTTTTTGAGGTGTTTAAACTGTCGAAAATATTCAGCGGAGTTATATGTTTATTGCTGTTCACCTCCATGTGAAGTACAACACATTAGAAACTTTTTGGCACAGCGAATGAAGCTAGGTACTATTTTAGATTGCCATGGTGAACTATTATTTTAATAGGACAAAATAGGAAAGATTTTCCTCATCATAAAATGAACAAAACTCACACAAATGGGCGAAAAAAGGTTGGTGTTAAGTTATGATGTATTGTTACGATCTAGAGAAATTTTTAAAGCGTTTCTTGAAGCTCTAGAGGAGAATGAATCAAGATATTAAACCATCTTCAAAACACTCCGATCCTTTGAAGTTTGTAATCAAAAGCAAATTTGTTATAAGGTTATTTATCACTTTATTCTCCTACACTCTTCCATTATCTACAACTTTACAGCCTCCATAATTAGTGACAGCAACTACTCTTAATCCTATTGAAAGTGTGATGTTTGTTTTGAAAGATTTTCAAAAGCACACATCGATGAAACAATTTTCAAAGATTGAATTCAACAAAATCTCTGTTCCATTGAACGAAGAACGAAAATGCCTCATGTGAGAATCAATTATATTAAAAAGATATAGGGTAATTATAATTTCAATTCTTGGTAATTTTTCAAACCAATTAGAGAGCAAGTTCGTGAGTCATAGATAAACACTTACTAATATTTGTGAAGTCACTCATTCCATATATATATATTATATATATATATATATAATTATCTATAGTATACATATATATATTATATATATTACTATACTATATAATATATATATAGTTATATATGATATATATATAAATATATATATATACTATATATAACAACAATATATATATATATAATAATTATATATATATATTAACTATATAATATATAATATATAATATATAAATATAATATATATATATATATATATTATATATATATATATATATTATATATATATATATATATATATTATATATACTATATGTTAAAAATTTCGTGAATTTTATAATAAGATTTGATCTGTACGAGTCACATTTGGTTTGCTAAAGATTTAGCATTTGCCTCACTCAAAACGTGCAAATCAAATAATATTTCGCTATTCTGAAAAGACTCTAAATATACTTTTTCAATTCTTTACAGAAGAAAGCCTAACAAAACTGGCATTAATGAATGTTCATCATAGCTACATAATATAAACGAAGGAAGTTGTTAAGAAATTAAGATGTCGAAATATTGCATTTAAAATTTAACGGCATGTGTACGAATCTGATAAATTAAATTGTATGCTTTTAATAAAGATTATTATATCCCGTTCAACAAGAGCTTCACTTACCTACAAGAGAGAGAGACTATCAAGATAACAACTACCACGACCAGAGAACAAGCAGCAGCAGAAGAAGATAACTACAAGCGTCTACAACTACAAAGACTTGCCTGTTATCCGGGCAAAGTCACCAAGAAAAAGAGGCGCTCCCACTCGTGCTCACCCTTCTGGCTTACAAAGAAGCCGAGAC
>JABUQX010022636.1:50000-52365 GCA_015478945.1 Trachelipus rathkii | reverse complement strand
ATATATATCCTTCTGTTGATTAAGCATTTTAAGCTTTCCACCAGTGTAGTTATTTATGGTTGACGCCTGGCGTTTGGATGAGATTTTGAGTAATTGGAAATAAAATCAAAACGTTTGAAAATTTATTATAATAAATAGGATAAAGCTCTGCTCTCTCTCTCTCTCTCTCTCTCTCTCTCTCTCTCTCTCTCTCTCTCGTTAGAAATCATTTGCTGGAAATGAAAAGTTGAAAAAAGTAGTGCCAGAGATATGGAAGAAAAGGAGAATAATAATAATAATAATTATTACTTTTACATAAAAATTGAAGGGTCGCACCTGATTTCAGAAGTGATACGTCTATCGTCATAACCACGTAGCAACACCGCACGGTAGAGTGTAGATGAAGGTGGTAGATATATTGCTTTAGAGAAGTGGTTTTCAAACTGGGGAGCGCGCACCCCTTGGGGTGCGCCTTGAATACCAGGGGGTTCGCGACAAGCGTGAACAAAAACCTTAAATTTTATTTTTACCATACAGAAGTAAGGTGGTTATCAAGAGGCAAAATATCCAAGTTACGATTTTCATAGGATATTAAATCCATTCAATGAGAATAATAAACTCAAACATCTTCATATTACATTCCAAGAAAAGCGATTGAAATTAAGGAAGATACAAATTTCATGAAATAGCTTCAACAAATTGGTGGTATGGATTGAAAAATGAATATCCAAAATTAGCTCAAACTGCAGTTAATTCCTTGCATCCATATTGGTCAACATATTATAGCGAGCAAATGTTTAGTGCTATGACAGATCTTAAGACAAAAAAAGAAATAAAATAAACAGCTAGAAGCAAAGGAGGCTAAAATTGCCATTTCTCAGGCACTAATAGCAATTTCTAAATTATTGTCAAGCACATCCTTCTCATTAAATTATTTAAAATAGGTATGTTTTATATATATATATATAATATTTATATTTATATAAATATATATATATATATATATATATATATATATATATATATATATATATATATATATATATATATATATATATATATACTATATATATATA
This sequence comes from Trachelipus rathkii, assembly GCA_015478945.1. Taxonomy (NCBI): domain Eukaryota; kingdom Metazoa; phylum Arthropoda; class Malacostraca; order Isopoda; family Trachelipodidae; genus Trachelipus; species Trachelipus rathkii. The sequence continues at coordinate 51,310 of JABUQX010022636.1, read as the reverse complement.
TATATATATATATATATATATATATATATATATATACTGTATATATTTTTTTATTTATTTATTTATTTCTTTATTTAATTATTTTGTGCATATCATCATTTATGACTGCAGGTGGTGTTATTGGTAATAAGTACTAACAAATATCACCACCATTCACAAAACAATATGATAGAAGGAAGTTTTCATCATACCCTGAAGGAAGAAATTCTGAAAAATTTACTTCATACGAATCGACCGCTTTGAGAAACGCAGCTTCACCTCCTACAATTTAATATTCAAAATTTATTTTGTTTATTTAATTTTGTTATTATTTTTTCAAAATTGAGAAAAAGATATGCTGTTAAAAATTTTGTAATTCTTCCATCCCAGATTTCAAAAGATAGGATGCATTCCATTCCATTCCATATCCTTCCTCCTTCCATGTAATCCATTCCACCTATGGGCTTTCAGTTTCTTTCCATCTTTCTTTCTTCTTCCATTTCTATTTCACCCTCCTTCCCTCCCATTCAAACCTCTCAAAACCCGCCTCTCTCTTTCTATATATATATATATATATATATATATATATATATATATATATATATATATATATATATACTTTCATATATATATATATATATATATATATATATATATATATATATTATTGAGAATTTACCATGAAGTAAATTCTCTGATATGCAATCACAGCAATAAAGTGGAATTTTCTACTTTAGGGCATACATCACTGAGTCTTTCCTAAATTGTTAATGATATATATATATATATATATATATATATATATATATATATATATATATATATATATATATATATATATATATATATATATAATAGTTAGTTAGTTAGTTAGTTAGTTAGTTAGTTATTAAGTTAGTTAGTTAGTTAGTTAGTTAGTTAATAGTTAGTTAGATAGTTTGGTGCCACCGATCCTCTATCCCGAGAGTGGTCTCCAAAGTTGGGGTACGCAGAGTGGTACTGGGGTACGCAAAGAAATTGGCCTCACGATCACTTGCGAGTGTATGATCTTGTATCAAGTGAGTGCGATATATATATATATATATATATATATATATATATATATATATATATATATATATATATATATATATATATATATATATATATATATATATATATATATATATATATATATATAATTTAAACTCTTTTATATTGAAATATAGGGTAGGGTTTGGTTTTTTTTGTTTCTACCTAACCAGGAGTGTTGCATAAGGCTTATCATCTTATAAACCATGTAACGACAGTGTGTATGAATTAAATGGCATAATAAAGAAAACGAAAAAATA